>MKEJ01090641.1:0-27945 GCA_001753735.1 Embelia ribes
TTAATTATTTTTTTTTTCAAACCAAGAATTATAATTTTATTGAAAAGAACATCAACACAGAGTATGAAAAGTCATAACTAAAGATTTATTTCGTTAAATCTTTTAAGTAAATAAGTGACAACCAAACAAATCCTAAGTCTTTCGTTGCTTTTCAATATTCTGAGTGGGATGGCAACAAGGCCAAAGCCCAATATATGGGCCTTTACATTATCTATCCTTATTATGGGCCAGTAGCATGCCAGTTTATGTTATTATTTTTCTATGAACTAGTTGTAGGTGGGCTTTTAATGTAATAACTAATAAGTAGGCTTAAAGTTCATTTAAAATTTGTGTACTTAGTTGGAATTTGAGCTTTCAAAACATAAGGGCCATTTTTGTTTCGAAAACAAAGGAATTCTAAGGATCCAAAATGATAAGGAAAAACGTGTTCATGGAAATGTCAAAAAAAGAGGGAGTATACTAAATAATGAAATAAATATTGCATAACTATAATTAAGAGTTAGTCAAAAATATTTTTTTTCAAGTAAAATATTGTTAGAAATTTCTCAAATAATGTATAATTCAAAAAAAAAAAAAATTGTTTTTGATTTTGTGAATTTCCCAGTGGTAGGAAAACGAGTTTTGCATATTTGAGAGAATTTCTAGTTAGTTTGATAATATGTTGCAAAAATCTTAAAGTGTTATTGACTCTTGTTCGGGTGGTTGAGTTATTAGTTACCCTTAGCTTAGTTTAGATCTTGATTGTATATCTTACTTTGTTCCTTATAAATATTTTAATTTTGGGGAAAAAATGCATATATTGCCAAAACTCGTCAAAATAAATTAATGCAGACAAAATAAATACAAATATTCTTGATAATATACATTCTATTAAAATTTTTAAAATATAATTTTTGAATTTGTCTTATGCAATACTTATTAGGCAGTAGTATTATGGAGCACCATAGTTTCGTAATTGTAGTGTTGTAATTTTAAATTTCAAATAATTTTCCAAAAACAAACGGCTACAAACAAAAATTGACAAAATCACAAGCTTAGCACCGTACACGTGTCACAATCCAGTCGCGCACAAGGTTTCCCCCTCTCTATTCTTCCCTCCTATACAAAACATTCAAACCCACACAATCTCTCTCTCTCTCTCTCTCTCTCTCTCTCCAGCAATTGAAGTTTCGATTACGCAGAGGTCTTAAGAATGAGGAGAAAGGTGGTTCTGTTGGCCCTATTTTTGTTAATTATTAATCTGAGTAAATACCAATTATCCGCCGACCAGTTCTTCTCATCTGCTAATGGTACCTCTCTCTCTCTCTCTCTATATATATATATATATATATGTTTGTCCCTCTTTTGATTATATTTTTTAGTTAAGTTTTTGCTACGCCGTTAATGCAATAGTTCTTTGTTTTTCTGGGTTTATTTATTTATTTTTTTTGTAATTATTTGCTTGTTTAGATTTGATGCTTAGGGGGAAAAAAGGAATTTGAGGAGGTATAAATAGTGCATATATGTAGTTGTGCCCTTGTGTTTGTTCAGTCTAAGGTTATCTTAACTTCAACATGTTAAATTTCCCAAAAAATTTAGCTGCCAAACCAGTAAAAAAGATTGCCAATATCAGGGATGGATCTATGGAAGGTTAGGGTTTACAGCATCCCATAATTTTAAAAAATCGATCTGATATTCTATAATTTAGCATAAATATATGCGGTTTTATCCCTTCGCAAATTTGATGTTTTGCAACCCTTTATAATTTTCTATGACGTTCATCCCACTTGATTTTCGAGGACTCGCTAGGGAATTCCCATTAGTTTCCTGATTTTCAATCCTTTAATTTTTTATATACATCAAACTCTAAAATAGATGCTGTAATATAGAGAATGTCCACATCAGATCCCTAAAACTTGAAAATAGAACTGAAGATGAACTGTGGTCCCCTATTTCAAGGGGATCACTACAGCAAATCCCCTATTTGGATATGCTGGTGGAGCAGTACCTTGGATTTTATCCCAAAAATTTTAGGATAGGGAGCCATTTATGGGCACTTGTGTTGATGCCAATAAGGGAATAGTCAAACATGAGAATGTTCAGTTTTTGCCATGAAAATAGGCCTTACTACTAAGAAGTTAATCTCTCTGCTGTAAAGCTGGAGTTCCTTCGCCTGTTGTTGCGAAATTGCTTGTTCGTTGTGCTCTTGCCGCAATGCTTTTGTCTATCTTGCTTATTAAACGATTGTTTATTCAGCAGGTGGGCCTTTCGGACGCAGTTCTAAAGAACCGAAATTCAAAATCGAGTTCCACCCAGAAGATGCACCTTTTCGTCCAGTAAGCAAAGGCTGTTTGACAACTATATGATGCTTTTTTTTCCCATTAGAACCTTCTGTTTTGCGCTTCTAAATTTGTGCTTATTGCTGTTTTTTTGTCCCTTAAGCGTTGGAGTAGTACAATTTCGTATTGTATGTCCCTTGAGCATTGGAGGAGTACAATCTCATATTGTATATTCTTCTCTATATGATGCTTTGATAAATTGTTTTCTTTTTCTGATCCTTGCGGCTATGATTTGCACCAATTTCAATTTATCTATTGTGTGATGCGTGTTGTACATCCTCTATAAAAGTAGCAATAGGACTTCGTATTGCACTATTTTTTATTGAGAAGGGATCCATTGGGGTAAGATTTCAGACCCTAAACCTCTATATGATCCTATGCCACAATTATAGGATTCTTCTTCACGAGAGTTATCCTATGCATAAATTAGATGAATATAGTGAACATGGACAGTACTGATAGTATCACAAGTTTCCTTATTTGGTTTCAAAAAATGCTACAAATTTAGTTATCTCCATTTCACTGTAGAAAGTGTAGTGCTAGCCTGCTAGGATGTTATACTGGCATTTTATATTCTGTTTTCACTTTTCTTAATTACTTTTACAGGATAATGACCAGGATTCTGTGATTATGCCCAATAAAAATGGGGACAAGTTTTTGTGTTTTCTGCCTAAAGTGGAGAAGTCCAAGACTGCAAAGCTAGTTTCTCAACAAAATACTAGCAACTTGATTGTGGAAAGTGAAAAATCTAGTAAATTGAAGACGCCAGATGAGTTGCTGGAAGTATTGAAGGATCGTTGTTTTCTGCGGGTCAGTAATTGTCTACGAATGTTACGTCATTAACTTTCCCAAAGAAAGTAGGGGGTAAATTTGGTTTCAGCCTGTTTTTTTTGGTGGAACAGAAAAAATTGAAGTATTTTAGCCTTCGGGAATCTTTCATGAACAGTTTGAAGCGACCGAATTGATTGAAGTAGAAAATAGTTATTAACTTGTTAAACTTGTTTTGGTAGATAGTGATTGACTTTTGGTGTACTACATACTTTCTTGTACAGTTTATAGTTCTAAGCAATTCTTGTTTTTCTAATGCTTTCGTCTTTACTAGATTGAATATTTACAATATCAAAGAAAAACAGAAAAAAATAATATAACATTCAATTTCTTTTTTGTGCAGCAAGAAGGTTGGTGGACTTATGAATTTTGTTACCAGCAGAAGTTACGACAACTTCACATAGAAGATGAGAAGGTAATTAATTTATGTGCCCATGTACATCTCCTGCATTGGATTGGACTCTTTCTATTTAATTTATTGGAACTTTTAAGAATAATCATTTTATTAAGAAAGGCCTAGATGAGGTTGTCAAATTTGTGCTATGCTCGAAGTGTTGGACAAGCTTAACTTGAAAACAAGAAGAAAGAAGAATAATTGTGTAGATTAGTTGTGTGAAACTGATGAAAACTTTGTTTAGAAAATATCCGAAGCAGTTGACATGTATGTGCAAATGGATCTATTTTGTATTTAAAAGTACAGAGGATTGTTGTTGACTATATATGTGTCATTATCACACGATTTGGTGGGAGGCTTTGTTTGACACCAATAAATCTAATAAAGGATTTGACTGGTGAATGGCAGGAGCATTTCAAGTTTTGATCGTCCAACATCATTTCAAATATATGATTTAAGTTTACTTGCACACTGCCATTCAAATTTGATTGACTCGTAAACTCATGACACACTACGCATTGAAATTCCAAATCCTCCTAATTTCAATCTTCTCGTTGCCATGTGCAACCCAAGTTTCTTCTGCTTTGCCTGTGATTATGTGGTTTTGACCTCGGCCATAAATTTTATATAGGTGGTTCAAGGGTTTATTTTGGGTGTCTATGATGAGGAGGCTACAACTGCTTACAATCAAAACCTATCGGACGTTTCAATTGTCAAAGATCCTCGCTCAAGAGATGCATTACAAAGGTATAAATTATTCCACGTATGTATAGATAGGTCATTTCAGTAATATCTTGGAAATGTGAGGTACTTCCTGGATGTTTTTTTAAAAAAAAACTAATTACTTGAGTGAATCTTACATATAGGTATCATCCTCACCAGTACACAAATGGAACCATATGCGATCTAACAAATGAACCTCGAGAAACTGAGGTATGTGGTACTTCCAAAGTCGTTTTCGCCTTTTAATTTTTTACCTAAACTTGTCTAAACCATGTCAAATGGTATTCTCAGGTTAGATTTGTTTGTTCGGAGCCCAGCGTCATGATTAGTTCCATTACAGAATTATCCACTTGCAAGTATGCTCTTACAGTTCAAAATCCAATGCTCTGCAAGCATTCGTAAGTCTCTCTCTCCCCAAAAGATTTAAAATTTCGTCTGGTTATGTTTTGGAAAGCTATTTACTTGTTTCAAAATAGAAACACTGCAAGAAACACTATTGTTGGATTTTAATCTTTTGTCAAGCAGTTTTTCGAGACTTGTATCCTTGAAATATCCTGGTTTTAGAAATCTCCATAAAGTTCTTGTTGCTGGTTACAATTTGTTTGTTTATTGGTAAGCAAAAAAACTTGCATGACAATAATGGACATCTCAAAAATTCTATTGTTTTCAGTCTGAAAGGCCACAAACCTGCGAAAATGAATATATCGATTACAGAGCCAAACCAAATCCACATTTCTATCTCATTTTTTTTCTTTTAACAAATTCATACTCTGAACATAGCTTGACCATTCATGTCATGCCCTCATGGTTTTATTTTCCGCAGATTGTTCCAAGAAGGGAGACCAGTATGGCATACCATCAACTGTAATGCACTTCCGAAAGACCACAAGGAACCAAAAACAGAAAACAGTGTTCAAGATGAGAAAATTACTATGGTTACAGATATTGAAAATCCGCCCACATTCAAATCTGAAGAGTATGCAACTTAAATATTCAGGGCACGATAATATTGCTGGCCAGCCATGCTCCCTTTCCTTTCTTCTCAATGTTTGTTTGGTCACGAGTTGTATAGGCTTTTTACCTCCAAGAATTCATCATTAACTGTTCCTTTCTATTAATTATATAGACAATTTGTACTTAATTGATAATGAGAAGCTGCAATACTAGTGAATTTTCTGCGATTATCCTCGTTTGGATAGATGGTACTTCTTTTACCCTTTGGTTTGCTCGGGCAAGCGCCTAGGCTAGCGCCTAAGATGTTTGAGGGTCTTAGCGTCCTGAGATCGTTTAGAGCTTTTAATAACACTGACTCTGTTGCTTGCACGAATCACAAACTTACAATCCCACTTATCATTGTTGTATCAGAGGCTCTAAGTACTCATTTAGAGCATGAATTTCATCGGAAAATGCTTACTTTTGTGGCTAAGTCTTGGTGTGGAAATGAGTAATTAGTTAAACCCTTGCAAATTATTTTCTGGTAGTTCTGAAATTGGCAATATCGTATTCTAATTTATCACCTTATTATAAAACAAAAGATTCAATTATGTTGACTCCTTGGATTTTTTAATTTTTGTAAGTATTGGGAATTGAACGCGTTGGAAGAATTTTATTCACTTGATTTGTCCAAGTGGAAACGAAAGATAGAAGCCACGTGTCAATTGCTGGTAACGAACTTAACTAACTTCACGCTAACTACCTTTGAGAACAAACCCCCGTCACCCCGAAACCTCGTTCAAACAAATCCATACATCCTAAATCTCTCTCTAAGACACATGCATTTGTACCAAATTGACCCCAAACAAATCGTAAGGTTCTTCTATCCCTCTGTTATCCAAACATAAACATACTATGTATCATTGGGCACTACTGAGAAAATCCCCCCCATCGATCCGAAGACTCATCCGATCCCAAATTGTCCACGGCTGTCGGATATCACCGTCAACGTCGCCTAATTGTGGGTTTGGCAGTGGTGAAAATAATCGGGGAAGTTCAAGGTCGAAGTGGGTAGATGTCGGATCAATCTCTACAGGGTTGGTCGTTATCGGGTCAAGCTTAGGACTCTGTAATTGGTATTCGGTTTCGGATAAAGATTCAATTTTTTGCTTTGCTGATTCTGGGGAAGAGAATGGGAAGCCTAAGAAGACACCCAAATTTATTTTCGGAGGTGTTTAATAAAATAGAATGAGATAAAAGACGGTATTATGTAAATATGTAATTATTTTAATATTATTAATCATTTCTTATTTTCTCATAGCTTGAAAGGACAAGAGAGATCTTGTTGTTTTTCAACAATACCTAAATTTGTTGATTCATTAAATCTTTTTTTCTTTGTGCTAATACGAAGTTTAGCATATCTCATCTAAAAGTTTAAACGGTTAGCATCAGTCATCTTCGTTCCTATCTTTGTTTATACCATGCTTGTATTCCACCTTACAATCGTGCGCTATTATATTCTAGAGGCATATAGGAGAAAGGTCTTCTTCAAGTACGAAAAACGAATACGAATGACAAGTCCTCCCGAAAAGGTAAATGATTCATTCAAGCTGCACAAAAGTCACCCACCAAGACTGGTTTTCTTTGTAAATGGAAAACATAATGCGGATTTATTTCAGGTTTTCGAGTACTTTGCATCCATCCGGACCGCAACTGGGGAGGTACTTATGACACCAATGGACTTGATGCATGCCATTGTCCCAGTGTTTCCTCCATCGGAATCGAATCGTGTTAGGGAGGGAAGCTTGCAAGGGGAGACAACGTTTGGTGATTTACATTGCCCTCCTTCGAAATTTTTCATGCTTTTCGACACCAACAATGACGGACTCATCTCATTTTCAGAGTGAGCACCAAAATTTGTTTTCTTGTTATTATTCTTATTTTTATTATTATTATTAACATTATAATAACTATTTTTGTTGGTTTGTATTGGCAAACCTCTATCTCAAGTTTTAAATGGGAGTCTATCGTATATTATTATTTTCACAGGTACATCTTTTTCGTGACACTGCTAAGCATCCCAGAATCGAGCTTTTCCGTGGCATTCAAAATGTTTGACCTCGACAATAACGAGTAAGTCATTTCACTTCCATTAACCGTAAATAATATCTCATTATTGTCAATAATTTATTGAGATTTAAGTTCCCATTTATGAAACTATTGGGTTCAAGTGCTGATTTTGCAAACCTCTGGGCATGTAAGTGCGATTTTCTCAAACTCTGATCTATCAAGTTGAAATGTGAATACACAGAGAGATAGACCAGGAGGAATTTAAGAAGGTGATGGCTTTGATGAGGACTCATAATAGACAAGGGGCACGGCATCAAGACGGGCTTCGCATTAGGTTAAAGGTTTCAAGCTCGGTCGAAGATGGCGGCCTGCTTGAGTACTTTTTTGGTAAAGACGGGAACGAGTGCTTAGGACTCGAGAGATTTGTCCAATTTTTGAGGGATTTGCATGATGAAGTAAGTTTTCCTATTATAAGGTTAATTCCATTGCAACTTTTGAGCAAAAAAGTTTGTTTTTTTGTTTATGCGAAAATCTAGATATATCCAGTTTAAAACTTATAGTTTATTAAGACCAAATAACTAAAAACTCAACTTATAAACTGAGTAACCAAATTTAGTTAGGTTATAAGCAGAAAATAAGATAAGCTTGAGCTTAAAAACTGCAATCAAACTTGCAACACTTGGTTATTGTTTTATAGTAGTAATTGTCAATTTTATTTATTTATTTACTCTTTTATTTTTTCAAAATACTTGCAGATAACTCATTTAGAATTTGCACATTATGACTACAAATCACAAGGGTGTATATCATCCAAAGACTTTGCAACGTCTATGGTTGCTTCTGCTGATATGAGTCTCATAAACAAGTTTCTCCATCGGGTCGAAGAATTAAACGAAGAACCCGACCTCAGACGCAGACAGTTTACATTTGAAGAGTTCAAATCTTTCTCCGAGTTAAGGAAACGATTAAAGCCCTTGTCTATGGCAATCTTCACTCATGGGACCGTAAATGGAGAGCTAACAAAACCCGATTTTAAAAGAGCTGCACACCAAGTAATACTAATTTTCATTTCTTTTTTTTTTTCTTTTATTAAATTTCATTTATACTCGTAATGTTACGAGTAATATAAGAGACCAGTTCCGATTAAGTGACTAAGGTCTATTATCTAAAATAAAAAATCTGAGGCGTGGAGCTGTAAGTTTGAAAAACACGAGGGTGTTCATGATATTATTGCAAATATTGGGGTGTAGGTGCAACTTACACTTCCGATTTTAATTTTCCGTTTTTGTCCCAATATCAAAAGAATAATGCATACTAATAAAGTTCTATTTTTTTGTTGCCAGGTTTGTGGTATCGCTCTCACGGATAGTGTAGTCGACCTTATATTTTTTGTGTTTGATACAAACCGGGATGGGCATTTAAGCTCAGATGAGTTTTTAAGGGTGATGCAAAGGCGAGAAACGAACGTGTCACTACCAAGGGAGCCCGGGCTTATGGGGTTGTTATCTTGTTGGATGGAATGCACAAACTGCTCTTATTCGAAAACTTTATTTTAAATCCTCAGTGTTAAAAGATGGTGTCGAAGTTGATACATATAACCTTGGACAAAATAAGTTTGTATCGGCTTCTTGATTAACTTTGTGGTTATATTCAGAACTTAAAAACATTAGATTTTCATCTTCTTCTGTTTTTTTTTCTCAGACCGATCGGGTCGTGTTTCAGACCAATTGGGTCGTATTGATCATCAACGTGGATGTTCAAGCAACATGTTTCTGTTAAGAGGTACACTTTTCGGATGAAAGATCTTGGATAGTCCAGCCTGTGCGAGCAATGTATGTATATCTTGCATAAATATTCTCGGAACAATAAATACTATTGACTTATTCGAACATGAAAATTTGTTCAGATTCTGTGATTAACTCGATTTTGTCTACTAAACATGTTTCCCGCAATGCCATTTAAAGTGATTTCCTTAATCATGTTGTTTTAGTTTCATGATTAGCTGATGCTTCATAGGCAATAGTTTAATTATGTCCCACTTCGACAACCAACCGAACTTTAATCCCAAGAATTTAGTATCCCATTAATTATGTAATCACTGTCAAAACTTTAAATATCAAAGAACACAAGAAACTGAAATTGATCATTAAGAAAGCTCTAAGCATAATGTTCAACCCCAGAAATAGAATTAAACTTAAAATCCATTATAACAGTACAATAACAAGTCATAACAGCATCACTCATGAGGATCAACCTTCTTAGTTTACTAAAAAATTAGAATCATTTGCACAATCACAAACTATGTGCAATGACCATCTCATATATTTTACTCTTACATATTAGTAAACAATCAAACTCCTACATACACATGTAAGACTCACCAAAGTCTCAAAAATACACATCACAAACTTCTGATCTTATTTCTCAATGGTTTGTAGTTTGGGGTATTGTAAATGATCCCCCGGCATAGAGCATTTCATAAACGGGCTTAATCCGTTTAGTCAAGACGACACTAAGCATGGTCCCCATAGAACAAACACCGGCCAAGACCAAAAAGGTTTGCCTAAAACATTGCGGACCATAACAAGTTACACCGCCTTGCTTAGTCGCCTCATTATCATAAACGGACCCTGCAAGTAGGGCAGAGAAGAGGAGAGCGCCAAGTGGATTTCCAATCATCATGAAATTGAAAATAATTCCGAAATCTTGCAAACCGAATAGCTCTGAGGCTGTGGGGACCATGGTGGAGAACTGCACACCGTAGCATATCCCAAGGATTGTGGTGGCGACGTAGAGCGTGCCGTCGAGGGCGGAGGCAAACAATAGATATGTAATGATCATTACGACTTGAGTGAATGTCATTAGAATTGTCCTCGGTATCATTTTCTTCCTGCAATAGGGAAGAAATTTCAGCAAAACAAAACATGCTCTCGTTTCTAACAGAGGAAATCCGGTCACCACTACAAAACCATGTTCTTTGAAATTATTTAGTACACCTTGTCAACATTCAGCCTACAGTTCGTACATTTTTACCTATTTCAACTATTAATTAAACTTTTAAGAGTCAAATTGTAAAAGAGGCCACCAATGTTTTCAGGTTAAGATTACACTATTTTATCTTCTACTTAATCACTTCATTATTAATCAACAAGGAACTACAGTGGGGCTCCAGTTAACAGGCTATTTAACAATTTAATATAAAATGATTCCAGAGAAAAACATGACCTGAACCAAAATGTAGCATATTTTCTATTTACGTGACATGTTAACCTCTATCTAGTTTTTCTAATTATTAAAGAAAAAATTACAGGAAAAGAAGCATAAAAACCAATAACAATAGTCAGTGATTAATCTTGGTTGCTATGTGGTTTTTAAGACCATTCCTCTATTTGTTGTTTTTAATTAAAAAAACAAAAACAAGGGTTAGTGTAAAAATTACCGGACAAAATACTCGGAAACCGTGCCCCCAGAGAGCCGACCAAGAAAATTGCAAAACCCAAAGAGCGACAGCAAAACAGTCGTATCATGCAAACCCTGAGCTATCCCGATCTGCGCCAAATTATTCAAAACCGTGACCCCCGACCCAACACCCGCAAAGTAAACCACGAACAAGAGCCAAAAATCGGCCTTCACCAATGCCTCGCGGAACTTAAAATCTTCCCCCCTCCTCGGCCTCCTCTTCTTCTTCACTGCCCCCTCACCCTCAGCCAAAAGCATGTCCATCTCCGACATGCCATCATTCTCGTTGAAGCTCCCAACATCAGGTGTCGACGAGCTTGGCGTCAGCAGCGGGTCCGTCTTCTCACCACCATCATTCAACTGCTCAGCAGATCCCACATGACGACTTCGGCATGAGGGAAAAATGGTCATTTTGAGCGGGATACAGAGCGGAGCCATCAGAAGCAACACCATTATAAAAATGAATGTGTACTGAATAGAGAGACTAAGAGGTACATAACGATTTACCATCGTAGTGGCAAGGAGGTAGAGGCCAAGGACGATGCTAGTGGCTTGGATGAAGACGAAGTGGCCATGTTCAGATGAGTCATCACCGAGGGCAGGCGTACAAGGCCTCACATAGTACATGAGCGTGATACATAGGATAGGGATACCGAGGGAGAGGAATAGCAAGAGATTCGAGGAGTTGTTGTGGAGTAATATACTGAATATTTCGGTGAAAACTGCAGCACTTATGCCACCGTAACCTTTGACAATACTCGCGACGGTGCCTCGACTGAGGGGGAAGTTTCTCATGTTGGTGACTAGGACAGCTGTCCCAAGCCAGGCGCTGCTGTTGGTTCCAATACAAAGCGCGAGCCATAACTGCCATACAGTAATAAATAAACAAACAAAATATCAAGTAAGTTGTATAAAGCATAATCATAAACCGGTAACTACCATAAAGTAAATGAACTTGATTATAAAGAGAGGAAAATTAAGAGGATTGTTACTGAATAATAAGATTTCTTTCTTAGATGCTTATAACCTCCCGCTCATAAACACACTTCTAACATATTTTCTATAAACTTCAGTGGCAAAGTAATCTATATGAGCTAATATAAGGCGCGTTTAACAGTCGCACAATTGCTTCACAAGGTCCAGTTTTCTAAGGTAGACTGTCATGTGAGCAGTGGATCAGATCGATCAGAATTCAACTCCATCAGAAAAACTCGTCTAGTTGAGCTTGCATAGGTGGCTCATCCAGATCAGGTCTAACTAAGAATTGTTTGATTCAAAGCTATCATTCGGTTAAAGCAAGTGCTGATTATAACGATTTTTTACTACTGTGATGCCAATCTACTGTACATGAAATTGAAATTTCACTGTTAGTGGTGCCTACATGCTTACACAAAGCAAAAACCAAATTACTAAATTAAATCTCTGCTGGAGGGATGAGATCGTTGTCATCTGATTGTAAGGACATTGTTTGTCTACAAGGGCAAAAAATTTGACCCCGAAACAAATATAGCCGAAATGAATGGTGAGATTTGGATGAATGTGGGATTGGCTGATTTGAAAGGTACATTTAAAAAAATTCAGATTATAAGTTTATTTGGTTGCAGCTTTTAAGTACATAAATTAATTTATTTGTATAAAAAATAAAAAATAAAATTGGATACATCGAAGTTAAAACGTCCAGTTTATTTAGGAAAAAAAAAACAAATAAACACAGTTGGGCAACTATATACAACTATATATTGTATAGTTTTTAAGGAAAAATCTAAAAATCCAAAACTTATTATCTGCCAGCAAACAAGCCTATAAACACCGTGTAGCTTTGACCGGAGCTGCTTAAGCCATCTCCGGATCCAAACAAATGGAAGTTCTTCCAGTGAAAAGATAATCAAAAAGAGAAAAAAGAAGCAAGAGCATCCTCAAAGGATAAAGATGGAAAAATCTCATATTATCATCATGTTTCGATCAGATTCTGAAGAGTTTCTCTCTCTCTCTCTCTCAATCTATATCTCTCTTCAATTGTTAACAGATTCTGAACAATTGGTTGATGTGTTGTCGATGGATCATAAAGATTCGGTGATCGAGTTTTAAAGATCTAACAAGAGGGAGAGATCGTGAATTATTCAAGAAATTGAAACGAAACCCTAATGGTGGATTTTTTTCCCAATAGTTGTAAAGAAATACCAATAGGATTCAAATTGAATTCGTTTTTTACAAATAAATAAATTATAATTACTTGAGAAATTAATACATATGACAAGCGTATCAAACTCGTCCACAAAGTCAATACTAAGTGCACAAATTTAAAAATAAGATGGAGAAAAGAAATAATAATTGGTACTAGAATTAATGATTTTGGAGAAAGGAAATAAAAAAGTGGAGAGACTCACCAAAGAAAGGCAAAATATAGTTATGCCCTTATAAATGAGACTTCAATTCACTCATAAAGCAAAGCATCTCCAAAATAGTACCTCTTTTGGATTGAGAATGCCTTTGGATATGGAATTGGGTATTTATAGGAAATATAGAAATTTTATAGAAGCAAGAATATATATATATATATATACTAATCCATTATACATGTAGAAGAAAGACATTTAACATATAAGAGATTTTATCACTTTCTATATGTCCCCTATTAAATAGATATATGTGTGAATTACGTACTTATATGTATAAAATCTCTATACTTATAAAAATGGTAAAAGCCTACCTCAATTGTCTTTTAGACTTTTAAGATAGATTGGATGACCAACTTACAAGCCCAACGTTTGAATTTTCATTTTTATAGTAGAAAAAGTTTTAAACCTTTAACTACCTTTGTGGATTAGAACATACTAAAGCGAAAGACTTTTTTTGACAATTTTGCCCCTTTAATCTTTCAAATTCCCAAGAATGTTCCTATATATACACCATCTAAGAAAAATTATTGATGAAACATTGATTCTTAGTGACGGATCAATGCTCTGCTGATATTGTTTCTTTTCACGACATGAGAAGATCAACACAACCCATGGTGTAGAGAAAACTCTGAATTTGAAGCATCTAACTTTCTATTTCATAGCATAATTCAAATATAAAAAGATACAAACTTTTATAGCCTTAAATTTGT
This sequence comes from Embelia ribes, assembly GCA_001753735.1. Lineage (NCBI taxonomy): Eukaryota > Viridiplantae > Streptophyta > Magnoliopsida > Ericales > Primulaceae > Embelia > Embelia ribes. Next base: position 13,835 of record MKEJ01090641.1, read on the forward strand.
AACAAAAATTATTAAGGATTTATTATTTTTGGTTGCTACATAATAAAGTGAAAGCAAATATTAATATTCAATATAGGAAATTATCCTATAACTGAGAAGTCTTCTAAAGCATTTCATCGTTTATCTTTATGATCTCCATCTACATTAATCCAAAATAAATCCAAACAAAATATATTTTGGTTGATTTGGATTTGGGTTAAAAATAAGTTTTGATTAAATTTGAATCCAATACTAAATCTAATAATTGGGTTTTTGTTTGGGTTTAATTGATTTGGTTTTTAGTTTGGATTGTATTAGGCCCATATTATGCAACTTGAAAATAAGTTTTTATCATTTCAAACTCTCTCTCTCTCTCTACCTCTCTCTCGGTTTCACTGCTTTCGTCTATTTCCTTATAAAATTTTCAATCTTCCAATCAATGTCATTATAAGAACATAATCAATCGCATTTTACCAAACAATTTCTAGTCACATAAGTCCCTTCTAAATAATTACATTATATACATATAGCATTACATTGCTATGTAGTTACATTATATATATTATTGCCCATTTGAATTTAGCAATAACCATATATTTTTTTTAATTTTAAAAAATGTGTTTCATTTTAAAAAATGTGTTTCATATGTACTTTTACTTATACTAGCAAGCACGTAGTTTATAAATTTACTCCCTCCATTCATTTTTAATTGTCACTTTAGAATTTTTTTTTCTATCCATATTTAATGTCTACTTAGAAAACCAATAAGGCATTAGTTGTTTTTTTTTTAAATTTTATCCCTACTAATTAATTATACTGATATATTTTAAATATTTAATGATAAACAATAAAAAAATATTATATATATATTTTTTAAATTGAGGCCGATTGGTGATTGTTTTAATTATTGTATTTTAACTTAAAATAACAATTAAAAAGGAATAGATGAGACATAATATAAGGAACCAGTTAATGAAGTGAAAAAGCTGTTAGGCCCTTTTTAGGATAATAATCAAGACAAGTATACAGTTTGGAAAAAATGATTATTATATGAATAAGCTAAGTGGTTGATAAAATCACAATCGAAACATTTATTTACGGAAGGATAACATAAAAGTATGTTGATTAAAAACTGACGAAACATGATGACATAAACAGGGTCGGTGTATTATTCCCAACATATTTTTTCAAATACCGATTCAAATCAATTTAAAAATTTTATGAAAAAAATTAATTAATGTTTAGTAAATAATGACTTGCCATAATATATTTGCCATCAACCGTGTCACGGAGAGATACTTTTGCACTCAGCTATATGTATAATGTATAGGTGTAAGTACAACAACTACAATAACGTGTTGACGACTATTGACAATAATAAATGCTTTGTTCAGCATAATTGATTTTCAAATCCGTGATTAATATTAAATAAATTTTTTTATTTGAAATTTTGTATAAAAAATTATATATTTATTTTTAACTGTTAATTTAAAAATTAGCGGTCCGAATGCATCGGATAGTACCAAATAGCTTATCCCATTCCGGTGTATGTAAAGTTTATGGATCAAGAGGGGTGCCAGCGGGGTGTTGGAAACCCCAACCAATCAAATCTGGGCAGTTCATTTTGAAATCGGTAATTGAGATTAAACTGATTTTTTTTTAATTAAATTTTATAAAGAGTTTTTTTTTTTTTTTTAATTTAACGACAAATTTAAAAACTAATCGCTTAGATTTGATGGACAGGCTCTCCATCGCCTCTGCCGACAAACCCCTCTTTTCTAAAGTTTATACTCAATTTATTTGCAAGAACACTATATTGCATAACATTTTTCTTCCGCAAGGTATAAAAGCCAAACGCTTTTGCAGTAGCTCATGGTTGTTAATGGAAAGTTTAATTAAAAATAAAGAACAACTCTAACTTCTTTAGCAAAACTAAATTAATAAATTGAAAGCTTTTAGCAAAACCAAATTAATAAATTGAAAGGTTACTCCAAACCCGGATTATAGATCAATTCAGTTCTTATCTCCCTCTAAATAGTCTAGTTTTAAAATTATTGACAAGATATATTTTAGTCTAATTAAGGTCACCACTATCATCATATAATAAAAGAGTGATTTTATTTTTTTTTATACGGTCAACAATAATGGAGGTCATATCAAATATGAACATTGTCACCTTTATTTTTCAAAGGGTAAAATATAAGATAAACTCAATACTCACAAATTTTGTCACGAATATAATGTATTACTATCTCCAAAATAGCTATATATTTCAAATTCGTTTTTTTCAATAAAAATTTTAAGAAATTTCAGCCGCTGGGATGCCTCGGCCTGTGCCCCGTTTGCTAGTCACGAATTTCTTGACAATATGTAAATATGGTATAGTCTAAACTTTCTTAAACCCATTAGATATTTTATTCAATAAATACAACCTTCTCAACAGCCGAATGCAGTAGAAAACTAAAAAAAAATAAAAATGCATAATACCAAGTACCAACATTTAAAGTATAGGATAAACTACGTTTTAGCCCATGAGATTTCCCACAATTGCTGATGTTTCTAAAATTATATGTTAAACCAAAAAACAAACCAAGAGTTTCTAAAATTATATGTTAAACCAAAAAACAAACCAAGAGTTAGTGAATTAATTTTTTAAAAAATTACCGATTTAAAAATATTTCATTTTTTTCAAAAACATGTTGTAAGCAAAGTTATCAATACTGTTTCGGACAGTATTTCGTTTTAGTTTATGAAATGAAATATTTCGGTATCGGACCGTTTTGGTACTTCGTTTCGGAATTTAAATAAATAAATATTATTAATAACAACCAATTAAAATAAAAATTCTATTCAAAATTAATATTTTTTTTTATCAATAATATAAAATAAGAATTTTGATCTTGTGATTGTATATTGGCATTAATTAAATGAAATCTATCTAATCATATACAAAATAAAAATGAACAGTAATATAAATAATAAAATCGTAGACAATCACACAAATTATATAATCAAGAAAAGAGAAGAAAAACAAAAGAAAAAAAAACTAATACCAAATTGATGAAATGACTATAAGAAAATAATAAAAGATTATTGTATACCAATGTTGTTTAAAATTTATAGGGTTTAAATTTGATAATAATTTTTAGAGAATGGATAATATTTACAAGAATATATTATATGATAATTTTTAAAATTTGATAGGCAGCTTTGTTTTGTTTAAACATTAAATAAATTTTCTAAGTTAAAATTTGATATGGGGCTATGTTTTGTTTATGTGATAAAAGATATTTAAAGTTTTTAGATATATTTTCAAAAAAGTCCTTACTTTGTTAAGAATTTACAAGTTAGCCCTGAAATGAAATAGTCTGAAACGATCCGAAACACCCCGAAATGACCGAAACATCTCGAAACGCTCCGAAACCGCCAAAAAATTGGTCGAAGCGAAACGCACCCTATCCTATTTCACTAAGCCTATCGAAATGAAACGTTTTGGCTGAAATCGCCGAAACCAAATGAAATTGATAACTTTGGTTATGAGATTTATGATAAATGAGTAAGTAATAACAGAAATGAAAAGTACTGAAAATAAGTGCAATAAGGAAATACACACCGCGGTATATAGTGGTTTGACAATAGTTTTTTCCGACAATGAATTAGTAGCATCCTTACGTCCAATCTTCAAGGTTGTAGCCATTGAGTCCCCTTTATAATGAATTGTAATAGTTTATACCCCAGAGAACCTGTTAGTATTCCAATTTTAACCGTGACCTAAACCCTTAAGCTACTTGAGGTTCCTAATTCTTGCTTGTACTCACAACTCGAGCATAATCGCTCTCAAACTACCCAAAACTAACTTAAGAAATAAAATGAAAGTTTATATGCTACTTCTAAAGATTATAACAAAAATTAATATGAATAATGTCACTCAAAAAGACTCTTACAAACGGATGTTAAAAGTTTTACAATTATATAAAGGGAACTTGAGCTTTTGGCTTTTAGAGCTTATAACACTATAATAAATCTTCCACTCATCATCAATGGAGTGTTTGGAGATGTATATCTTAGAAAGGAGGGAGACAAGTACATTGAGAGGTTGTTTGTTATCCCTAAGTGAATCCGATAGAAAGCCGTCAAAGTGGAAAGCTTAAAATTGTATTGTCTGGAGCTGTCCGACTAGCCTGAGTAGGGTGTCCTACCCATATCTGTCAGTGGGCCACTTGTCGAACACAGGAAAAATGCCTTGGAATTTTTTCAATTTTTTGGTTCAAGTGTCAACCCTAAACTGTTTGTCCGGCAGGTTGTCCGTAGGCTCAAGCCATCAAATGGGCCGTTAGACAAGCAAAAAATCCGTCCATTAAATTGCCCCGAGGTGTAACATTTTGATCTATTTCAATTTGAAATGTTGAAATATGGTATACATTCAACAATAATATCAGTATAATAATAATACAATAATTGTATAATTTTCACACTTTTGTAATCATTAAAAATATTTTAATTTAATTTTGAAATCTCGGGTAAACATTGTAGTTTGCCAGCAAATCTTAACTCAAGTTTAATTTACATTACAAAGACAATGTTACCCTCACTTGTTAAGGTTATTTTATTAACTTTATTTTATATTTGAAAAGATTTATTTTTTTCAAAACAAAGAAAGATTTATATAGACTAACATGTTCTCGAAAAACATAATATATTTATATAGTTATAAAACACAATTTTTAAATAAGTTTTTAGATAAATTAGAATGAAAAATAACTTTACATGATATATTCAGTCTATTTCCATCACTATTACATTTGGGAGCCAAAATGGAGATAATTATTAGTCCTGTTGACGAATAATGTTATTAGAGTTTTTTTTTATTTAAACTAATAATTACCTTTTAGTTGTATTAATTGTTTTATTTATAATTAAGTAACCAACTATTATCTAAGTATTAGTTTAAGGATATTTCAATAATAAAACATGTCATTCTTGAAAAATAAGTTGACTTTCACTTTGCCTGGAAAATTTTGGAGGCAAAGTTTGATGAACAAGAAACGTCAAGGGAGTGTAGTGTAATTTTAGAAACCTAAGAAGTTTTCCAGTAATTATCAGAAACCTCAGGGGGTAAAGTGTAATTTATCCTAGAAAATATTATACGAATTTTTAATAAAAAGTAATGTAATTTTTTAATTTTAATTTTTGAACAAAAAAGTAATGCAATGTATTACGAAACAGAGTGATCTCAATACAAGAACGAATTTTCTTATAAAATACAAAATTATTGTATTTTGAGGATACAATATTATAAATTCAAAATAATATACTATTATTATTTTTAATTAAATTTAATTATAATAAATTATTTTTATTTTATCATAATTTTATCCTTAAAATATAACATTATTCTTATTCCTCAAACGTTTGGAGTTGGAATGCCAAAGAGTACACGTAGACTCATCGCTTTGTGTACAAAACCAAAAAGGACCCCACCCTTTTCTTTTAATTTACTATATTTATTTTTACTCTATTTTCTTCTCCACCCATAAAATGTTCTCTCACCCCCTACAAAACCCAAAACCATGACGGATCAACAGCATCACACATCTCTATTTATTTTAAATCCTAGAATTCTCAGCTTTTTTTACCCGGAAAATCACATTTTCCAACTAGGGTCTCATTTTCCAGCATAGCATTTCGTCAAATTCGGAACACAATTTGCCAAATTAAGAAGGTACCCACGTTTACTTATCATAAATCATGTCTGAGTTTGTGTTTATAAGTTCAAATTGTTTTTGTTTTAATTTGAATAGTTCTCTGTAGAAATTATGGGGAAATGGGGAGAAATGAAAAGAAATTGGGGTTATGCTTTAAAGTTCAAAGCTTTAGCTGAAAAACTTTGTAAAGTTTTATGGGGTTTTCTGGGTATACTTTATCGAGTTCGAATTGTTCAGCTTTCATCAAAGTTGACCTTTTGGTTGCCGAGAAAATGGAGGAGAAACAAATTACCAAAATATAAAAATAAAAATGTTATAGGTCATGCAACTCATAGCTAATAACCTTCGTCTTTTTTTTAAGTTCATATTCTATTGGGTTTACTTTATAGAGGTAGAATATTTTATTTCACACAAGTAATTTCCTTGTATGGTTTGGTAGATATTGGAGGGTAAATCAATAAAAATGAAATAAAAAAATATTAAAAAAAAAACAATTTCTGTGTATGGACTTTGTACAACTGAGTGGTTTTAATTTGTGTTTTTTATCTGGTTAAGATGTAGTGTTTAGGGAAATTGAGTCCAGGTTATGGAATTGTTTTCTATTTGTTTAGGTACATTTTCTGAGCTACCAAACAAATAACAACTCGCATAGTTACATGTACTAATGGAAATCCATGTAAGACTGAATCTATTCTTTTTTTTCCGTGACCTCAAAATGTTTCATCAGTGCCTTCCAGTTGATTCCCTTTTGTTTTTACCTTTTTTTCCAGAAGGATTTTAGGATTATGTGGGTCTCTAAAACTGGGACATTTTCAGTATGTTTTTCCCTATTTGTTGAAAATTTTCTTTTTTTTTAACTCCAATCCGCTTAATGAGGTTTCAGCTATATTTGTTTTGGGAACTAGAGAAAACAAATTTGAGAACCATAACCAAACACAGCCTTAGCTTTTGACTCGTTGCATCTTTTACTCAACTTAGTATCACATGATTCTGTTGCATAACTATATAGTGTGTATATCTTTACACCCGCACAAATTTCCAATTGATATAAGAACTAGGCTTGATAGTGGTGTGATTGCAGACTGATTGTGCAGAGGGGGATATGGGGCATTTGTCATCCATGTTTAATGGATTGGCAAGGTCGCTTTCGAACAGAAAGGGGAGAAATTCTTGGTATTGTGGTGGAGAAGGTGATACTGAGGTGGTAGATAGAGAAGCAAAGAAGAATGGATCGGTACTGCGTGTTAGTGGGTCCAGCGATGTAGCCTCGGCTTTCTCCAAGAAAGGGGAGAAAGGAGTGAATCAAGATTGCTTCATTGTGTGGGAGGTATGTTCGTTTCGAATTTCAGCAGTTATGCTTCATTCATTCCCTTTTTTTGGCTTTGTTACATACATTTATAAAAAGACATGTTTTAGGGGGTTGTCGGGTATGTTTGTTGTAGTTTGGTAAATATTCTTTCTCCAGGTTTAATGCACACTGCACACGAAGCTAAGTTGATCAGTAGTTAGAAAATGTTTTCTAAAAAAGCTCATGATGAACCAAATTAAGATACATAAACTTGGTGTTTGCATTGGGTGGTGTTTTTAAACAATTCACTGTCTAATCTCAAGCCTAGGCAACAAAAGGGGAGCGAGGGAGTTTTTTCTCAATGTCTGAAACACGAGTGGCTGTGAAAATCTTATGCCATGGCACTAGTTTTAGAACAAGCAAAAAGATTTCTTTGGTCTCGAAAAGTGAATTTATACAAATGGAAACAACTACAGAAATCATTTGTTTTTCAAATCTTCCGTCATATTCTCATTACCTAGTGGAATAAAAATTAAACCAGATTTAAATACATGGATCGTACACTTATGCTTTCTTAAGAATTTTAGTCAATCAAGCATAACTTGAATCTAAAATTCCAGTTAATTTTTTGGATTGTCTATGTCACACCGAGAGATGAAAAATGAACAATTTATATCTGGTTTCCGAAAATTGACAAACTAGGACTAAGTTTGCTCATTGAGTAGGGATTTGGATGCCAAGAAGGCATGATCTTTTGTGGGATTTTCGATGGGCACGGTCCGTGGGGACATTATGTGGCAAAGAGGGTGAGGGACACAATGCCTTCATCTTTGCTATACAATTGGCAACAGAGTATTGCTGAAGCTTCAATTGACTCGGAATTAAGTTCAGAATCCGATACAGAATTTAATAGTTTGAACATATGGAAGCATTCATACGTAAAGGCTTGTGCTGCTGTTGATCAGGATCTAGGGCAGCACCGTAAGATCGATACTTATTACAGTGGAGCAACGGCTCTGACAATTGTTAAGCAGGTAAATTGGTTTTGATAAGGTTTTGCTTTTCGCATGTTCTCTGTTTAGTGAGACTTGGACTGCGTTAACTTGTGTTTTCAGATTCTGTTCTTCTTGTGATATCGCAACTTTCTTAGATTAATTTCTGCCTCTGAGTTGCACCAGATGTAGCTTTTTCGTTTTGGCAATAAAGAAAAACTATTAGAAACTTTAGACAATAAAGAAAAACTATTAGAAACTTTAGACGAAAACCAGATGCTACCTTGATGTTTTTTGTGCAGACTATGTTGTGGATTTTTTCCTTTTTTCACAAGTGGACAATGTGTGACTCACGGACACCAACCTTTCACTATCAAGATTTTCGACATTATGAGTGTAGCATAATGTCAAGATCGGTCCACGAGTTTTGAGTGTTTATATAATGATTGCTACACATCCCACAGGCTCCCCTTTTTAACAATGGTCTTGCAAGTGGTCCTAAATAATGTGCTTGGGTGGTTGAAGGTATTATTTCTCCTTTGCAGGTGGGTGTGGGACCGATTTGGAGAAAATCTATCAACCTTGAGTGGATAGTTTCTATAGGATCCATAGGGCAGTGCGCTACGCCACAGATACATGGTTCAGATTTTGCCACATTAAATTGCGACATGACAAAATCCTGACCACGCATTTGTAGGGTAACGGGCTGCCTCAGGCAGGCCTCTCCGTACCTCAGGCTCAGATTTTTTTTGAACTGTTTTCGGTCTTTAAAACTAGAAAAAGTGTAATTTTTGAGGAAATTTCCTCGAAGCATCTGAATCTTAGAAGTTTGAATAAAGTTACTTTTTTGTATTCTGTTCACTGCTTTCTTATTTTGGTACCTAAAAATGTTCTATTTTGCCAAAATTCGTTGGTAGTGTTCTGTTTTGATAAAAGACAAGATGAAAAGGGACAACACAGCTGATATTATTATTTTTTCTGAATTTTTTTTGTGTGTATTGGATTATATAGTTATCATTTGTTAACTTTATTTGCTTTGTTGGTAAATATTTTAAGAATGCGAAATGTTTTCTTTATGAAGAGATTATTAGTCTTGTTTTGACGTTTCTTTGTCTGGTCTGTTTATAGGGTGAGCTACTGGTTGTGGCAAATGTTGGTGACTCCCGAGCTGTACTAGCTACCACCTCTGACAACGGCAGCTTGTTACCAGTTCAGCTTACTGTTGATTTCAAGCCCAATCTCCCTCGTAATCTCTCCCTTTTTCTCTCCCTGTCTCTCTCATCCTTGTCTTCATGAACCATTCATGATACTGCTATTGTTATTATGACAGAGGAAGCTAAGCGAATAGCTGAGTGTAATGGACGAGTCTTCTGCTTAGAAGACGAGCCTGGGGTCCACCGGGTGTGGCTTCCGCATGAGGAGTCTCCCGGATTGGCTATGTCCAGAGCTTTTGGAGATTATTGCATTAAAAATTTCGGGCTAATTTCTGTGCCTGAGGTGACCCAAACTCATATAACAACCAAAGATCAATTTGTCGTGCTTGCGACTGATGGGGTATGTTATACTATGACAGTGAAGTAGCTACATGTCTATACTTGTACTCAAAGAAAATGAAACGAAACTAATATCAATTTTCCGGAAAATGCAAGTATCTGAGTGAACATTTTTCTTTGGAAAATTCTAGGATTCCTGTGAAAGGCCTGAAAAGCAAGGGCTCTTGGATCAAATTTTTACCCTCGATCTAATGGCCCAAATTTTTGAACCCATACTTGGTGTCGGGACACCCATCATACTCATTTTCTTATCTACTCATGCTCCTCGTCAAATCCAAGTTCCAAGTGCCGCTTATGTAACCGAAATAAATTGGGTATTAATTTGCCGTGTTCAGGTATGGGATGTGATTTCCAATGAAGAAGCTGTACAAATTGTTGATTCAACTCCCGAAAGGGCAAAATCGGCAAAGCGTCTAGTGGAGCACGCAGCCCGAGCATGGAGACAGAAGAGGAGAGGGATTGCAATGGATGATATATCAGCTGTTTGTCTCTTTCTTCACCCTTGTCCTTCATCTTCACCCCAACTTGATCACTCTATAACTCATCAATAATAGTAATGAGGTAAATAAAAGGGAGGGGTGTAAGAATATCTCCTTGTATGATACTCTTCTTTTGCTAATATAATGGCATGTCTTTTGATTCATATATATGCTAGAATGAGAAAACAATTTGCAGAAGATTGTTTCTGAGTTATAATCTTTCCATATTTTTTTCCCATTTCTGAAAAAAAGAGTGCAAGAAATGGGTCGGTGAACCTGAAAGCATCCATATTCCAAAGGGCTGAATTTTAGTGGTGGCAAAATATAGTAACATGACAAGACCGGTAAAAAGTGAATACTAAAAATATATCATATTCTGAAAACTAAGATTATGACAAAAAAAAAATAATAATAATAAATTATATTATGCGACAGCCTCCCTACACACCGATATTGAGGAAGTGTCGTGCATGGAGTTGCCCTTACTAGTGCCAAGCTACATTAATCAAATAAAATACCTAACTACACACAAGTCCTTACAAATTGTATAACACAATGTTCCTCTATTCCATCCGACACAAGGTACAAAAGGTGAGGCATTTACAAAATAACCGAGATATCCGTTAGTTAACAGTCCTATAAAATATCTGCAAGGGTCTATCTCACTCTATCTATCCACAAATCTGCTATATAAGATATAAGTGTATCGAGCAACTCCAAAGCCGACTCGCCTGCTACGAAATCCTAATAGCCTTTTCGCCCCTTGTCCTTTCAATACCCTTACCCTAAACACCGGTAGCGAAGAGCTCGAGCTAAATTTTATTAACTGGATTTCCAGTTTCGGCATTGGCAATGAACTTGGGCAAGAGATGCCATGTAATCATCAGACCTGCAGCCAAATAGTTCTGTAAATTATTAATTTACCAGTTCATTAATTAAAATAATACCCAAAGTTAGTTTGCTAAGTTCAGCACAATATCCCGGATATTGGACCTTAGGCCATAAGGGGACTGACTGGCTGCAAGTATGTGAAACTTCGCCTTGTCGACTTTCTTCTGAACAAACGCATACAGTAAAAGATAATCAGAAGTAAAAATGTGAGAACTTTACGAAAAATGAAAATCTTAAACACTCACAACTCATTTTAGTTGACATTATCACTCATCATCTTAAAATAAAACATACAATGACATTACAGCAGAAGCAGCAAGAATGATATAGACAACAATCACTACAATTATAAGTCTAATGTTTATTAAAATGGTCTTGGAATTTGTCAAATTACTCCAGACTTCTTTTTTTATGGTCCTGAAATTGATGATGTTGATAACATATTACAGCAATTAACAACGAATGAAGTACTCTAACCATACCTGAGACTCATAGTTAAGGCCAGCATACAAAGAAGCGTAGAAGAATTCACTCTCCCGGCTTGAAAATTCAGCAACAAGCTGCATGAGAAAACAAGAATCCTCAAATATTAGGATTATTTCTCCTGCCAACAAATGAAGGCCAGATCTTTCCCAGCCTATGATGTTCGTCGCCCAAAATATTATCAATATCTATCTACTGTTGAGCATTCTCAATTATTATTGCTAACCTTCTCTGGATCACCACCATCTTTAAACATGCCATAAGCTTCTCGCATGACAGGCCGTGGATCTCTCCCCACCTACATTAGTTAATAAGTCGGGAAATAGTCATAACATAGCCTTATGTTCGGAAAAGAAAAACACTAAGCTGAATAGTTGAATAATGGGAATTGGTGCACCAAACACATCTTATTTCATTTCTGCTATGAAAACCTAAAAACAGTAAATAGAAGCATAGCCAAAGACACCATCATATTTATCTCAAAATTCTATGTACCTCAAGATATCTTCTTCTAGCTTCATCTACTCCATATAACTGAGCTTCGCAGAGAAAGCACCATATCGACTCCTCCGTATCATTTGGATTTTGTGCAACATCAAATCGGAATTGCTCTGCCCCTTCCTCAAATCTGTTAAGAAAAGAGTCACTTGAATATCCTCTTGTATTATGCATGCATCAAAGATAATACAATGGACTTACAAGAGTAGGTAAGATAATACCTGTTGAGATAGTATAACGACAGCCCCCTCTGCCACAGGTCTGTTTACCCATATACAAAGAAGTTACATAATGTTTAAAAATATTTAAAAAATCAGGGTGAAATTAACAATATGAGACTAATCATAGTTGTGCTCATCAAAAGTACTTGAGAGAAATTCAATTTAATTTAAGAAATTAAACTTTTTATGGAATATCTTCAAGCAGCAAAGACAACTTCTTCTGTTCACTTGCATTACTTGTATAGAGTCCCTTTTTCACACGCAATGCGGATGAAAAATGACTTACATGCCTTTTGGCGAGGATCGAGCTCTATTGCCTTATCAAACTCGGCTAAGGACCCTGAAACATCACCCTTCAATCATACATATAGGAAAGTACCAAATTATCAGTTTTTGAAATGTCAACTAGAATTAAAGTGCTTATGAATAAAGCTTAAAAAATTTCTCTTTCAAGCTTGGTACTAGAAGATGGGTTACCTAATACTAGTAACCATCCTTTCTACCCACATAAATCCTTTATTAAATTGCTTTCCAAGCTCGAAGAGAGTTCTTCCCAACATGGTTTTGTAGGAAATCATATCATGACTACTTAAATGGGCTATAAATTAGTAATCTCGGCAGTTGTTACACATTATTCTATATTGTTTTGTGAATAGTGCAAAGTAATTGATTTAAGTGTAAATAATAAAAGAATATTTAATGGAAGAAAATATTAAAGCTTATACTTTTAAAGAAGTATACTTTTGGTAATGTATCATGTATGTAAAGAAGTATCTTTAATCTTGTGCTTATGGACAATCTCTTATAGTTTCAAGTACAATTGTATAAAACTGTGAGTTTCCGAAACAAACCAAATTTGTAGAAAAATTGCTAACTATATGTGCAAAAACTTGACCCTACAGTAACATTGAAGGCCTTATATTGTAGTCTTGCATAATAAAAACTAGCTCCTATGTTGAAACTCCACATGAAGTAGAGATATGGCGATAGTATAGAAGGACAGTAAGGGAAATAAGCCATAGTTTAAGGTGGCAATGCAATATTTTCAGCTAGGGTAACGGTAACAGTAAAGGTGACAATATAACAGTTTCAGTATGTAACAGTTATAATATAATAATTGTAGGAATTACAGCCGCAAACTTTTTCCATCTTTGTTCCCATAACTGGTTATAACGTCTGCAAATATGGACCGATACAACCGTAAAGACCGGTAAGCAACGAAAGAAGAGAATTTCATTCTCTCCACTATATCGGCCCGTAACATTAGTGGTCATAGTTGAAATCGTTACGTAACGACTTTATGTAACGGTAACAACCGATATTTAAAATCCTGAGTCAAATGTGAGACCTTAGCCATTACAACCATCAAACAGTGTAACAGTAATTAGAAAAATTCATGTGACTTGCAGCACAATCAAGAACTCTAACAATCCTTCAAATTAATTTGCAAAATTCAAGTCAATACTAATTTTAAATTAGGGTTTCATCCATTAAGAGAAGAGAAGGGAATCTGTACCTGCCGAAAGAGGAGCATTCCTCGACGGACAGCAACAACAGCTTCTCGGGCGGAATTTCCGCCTGTAATGGCATCCCAGATGCCAGAGACGGAGGGAAGAAACAGCCTACGAGTGAGTGAAGGTGATAAGATCTGTAGATTCAGAATTTGAGTATTTTTTGTGCTGAGAAATTGGGAATTTTTGTAGGGTTTGAGTGTCAGTAAAGGTGATGACGTGGAGCAGAGAGAAACGATGGAATTGAAGCAAGGAGATATCGCCATTGAGAGAGAGAGAGAGAGAGAGAGAGAGAGAGAGATGATAAGGCGCGTAATGTAACGAAGGCGCCAAAGCCAACTAGCTGTTAAAGAATGGCTGGATTGCACTAGTAGTCCCTTTGGATAAGATATTTTCTATTTTGTCAACATAATTTTTGTTATTGCAATTTAGTCTATCGTACCATGTTAGCCGTAGGTGGCTTATTTGGGTGCACATTCACTACAAAAAAAACGGCTTTTAGCGACGGATG
>MKEJ01090642.1:0-14656 GCA_001753735.1 Embelia ribes
ATACCAGTACAAAAAATATGAGCGTTCTATTTTGTCGATCACAGTCTATTCATGATCGTGGTGGGAGTAGTCGAAAATGGATTAATCTTAATGACCCTGAAAAAAGATTGAAGGCTAATGATCCATTACTTCAAAAAAATAAGAGCGTAAAACAAGCCAAAATTAATATTGGTACAATGAAAAAGTTTAGAGAAAAGCTAGGAAATGTAGTTTCTAAGTTTTTTCTCTACAATTGGATTCCATTTCATGCGGCCAATCCACTTTGGACTCAGCCTATGCTTGATATTATTGTTGAAGTGGGAAAAAGAGTTAAAAGGACCAAGTGCTCATGAGATATCTCAAATATATTTGGAGAATGAGTACTCAGAAATAAAGTCGAGGATAGCATAATTTAAGGAGGTCTGGTCAGAAAGAAGTATTACCATTATGTGTGACGGTTGGTCAAGTCAGACCAGGCTACATATCATTAACTTCTTGGTATATAGCAACAAAAGTATGAATTTTCTTAAGTCTATTGATGCATCAAATATTCCGAGTAAAAATTCGGAATATTATTTTAAACTGATGGATGAGGTAGTCGAAGAAATTGGTGAATAATTTGTAATTCAAGTGGCAACGGATAATGCATCAACAATGAAAAAAGCAAGAAAAAAATTAATGGAGAAAAGAAAATATTTGTACTGGACAGGGTGTGCAACATATTGTATTGATCTAGTCATGGAAGAGTAACGCCAAAAGGGCAATATAAATAAAGTTATTGAAAAAGGAAAAATTGTAACATCTTTCATTTACAATTTGTAAATGGGCTCATGACTTTATAAGAACATTTACTGAAGGTAAAGAACTTCTTCGACCTGGAATCACTAGATTTGCAACTAATTTTATTGCCATTGAAAGTATTGTTGTACTTAAGCAACAACTTAGAATAATGTTTATCTCTAATCAATTGAAAAATTCGACCTGGGGGATGGCTAAGAAGGGGCCACCGTACGAATCAAGGAAAATAATAATGGGAAAAAAATTTTGGGAGAAAGCTAACAAACTTTGTCAAGTTCATGAGCCACTAATGAAGGTATTAAGATTAGCTGATAGGGATGAAAAGCTCACAATGGGATTTATTTTTGAAGCTATGTCTCGAGCAAGGGCTGCAATTCTTGAAAATTGTCAGTATCACACCGAGTATCTCAAGATTATTGACAAGCGATGGGATTTTCAGTTGCACCATGATCTTCATGTAAGATTTTTTTTTTTTATTAAATGGCATATTATAAGTTGTTGATGACTATAATTCTTCATATAATCATAATTATTTAATTTTTTACAGGCTTTTTTTAAATCCTCAATTTTAGTATGGTACAAGCTAAGCAACAAGTATTAGCGGTTTGACTTCATCCGCAGTTAGTAGGAGTAATGAAATAATGGCAAGAGTGAAATATGTTATTCAAAGATTGGAGCCTAGTTTGGATGTACAAATTAAAGCTCTAAATCAGATAAGATATATTTATTTAAAGACAATCTATTTAATTTTTTATAAAGTATCAAATTACTTATGATAGTTTATCGACTGTAGTTACTATTGTTTCGAGAAAAAGGAGGTATATTTGGAACTCCTGTGGCACAAAAAGTATAGACAATGACCAATCCAAATTTTTAGATTTGAGTATGAAATATTCATAGCAAATCGTTATCAATACTAAAATTTTATTTTTTTTCCCCTTTTGCAGTTGAATGATGGATTATTCACGGTTATATTCGGCTACCATACAAACGAATATCAGCAAATTATATACGGGTAACTTCTTGATTTACCAAATGTGAGTTCTGTTCTTCCTATAAAATGGTATAAATTTGAAAACCGAAAATAAAGAAATACTACACCAGCAGTAAACAAAAACGGGACTTACTATTACATGTTGAAAGAAAATATTCTTATTATCACATCCTGAGAAATATTATTGATATTAACGTTAATTCAAAATTCATTTTGTAAAAATGTTTTATTTTAATTGATTCTATAAAATAAACATTGCAGTATATTTTGCCAAGAGTAAGCTAGAGTATGTTTCTTAGAGTGAGCTGGTAATTAAAAGATAGAAACAAGAGTATGTTTCTTAGAGTTTAGATACATTACTGCAAAAGGGAAATGGAATCTCTTCTTCGGAATTTCCTATGGTCGGGTATAAATCTATCTCCACATATGGCGAAACTTAGTTGGGCCAAATTGACTCTTCCTGTCGAAGAGGGAGGTTTGGGCATTAAGAAGGTAAAGGATTTGAATAAGGCGTTTTTGGCTAAGGCAATTTGGACGATTTGCAACTTTGGTCAACGTACTATTTGGAGGACTGGGTCCAAGCAAACTTGATTCGAAACCATACGTTTTGGCAATTGAAAATGCTTCAAAAATGCTCATGGACTTTGAGGAAAATTCTACGTCTTCATGGGGAAGTCCGGAGCCACTTCCGCATGTGTCTAGGAGATGGTACTTCGACTTGTTTTTGGTTTGATCCTTGGTTACCTATAGGACCTATATGCAATGACACAAGGGATAGGGCAATTCAAGAATTGGGTTTGGGTAAGGATCTAAAAGTGGCCAATATTTGCAGTCCGGGATATATCCTTCCACACAATCTGGCTAATGTGGGGCTTTCGAGGTTGGTTAGACTATGCCAGGACCTCTTGGGAAGCGGCATGGACCGATGTAGTTGGGTAGATGGGACTTTTTCCGTTCGCCGGCATGGGAGACTATTCGAGCCAAAGAGAGCACGGTTGGTTGGCATGGGAGACTATTCGGGCCAAAGGGAGCACGGTTGGTTGGTTCCGCTTGGTTTGGAGGAACCCGGTTGTTCCAAAATGCGGGTTTGTAACTTGGCTAGCTCTTAAGGGAAGACTCACCACCCTTAATAAGATCAAAATGAGAGGGGTAAACCTTGCTAATAGATGTGCTTTTCGTTTAGTCGAGAAGGAGTCTAGTATGCATATACTCTATACTTGTTTGTATGCCTGGGAATTTTGGGGTAACTTCGGGAAGATTTTTGGTTGATTAATCGAACACGTGGGATGGGATGAATGGATCATTTGGGCAAGTACAGAGCTCAGGAATAGGAGTCCTAGAGCCCGGATTGGTAGAACTTGTTTTTGCGCAATTGTGTATTATATATGGAGGGAACGAAATGCTAGAACTCATGATGGAATTAGGCGATCGAGTGCCTTGATTTCCAATGACATAGAATCAAAGCTTTCTATTGTTTGTAACCTTGTTTCTTAGGTGATTGGAGTTTAGTGACCCGATTTGTATGGTTATGCTTTCTTTTGAGGTAGTTATAAATCTCAAGAATGCATATCCGTGTGTTGGTTCTCTTTTCTTTGCTCTTGAGTTCTTTCTTCCTAGGGGTCTGTCCTAGTAAGGAAAACTTCAAGCTCTTTGTTTTGTTTCTTCTATACATGAAAATTTAAAAAAAAAAATAATAACTTGGGTTAAATTTGCAAATTGTTGAACTATTGGTTTAGACCGTTCGTTTTCAAACAAGAAGATTATTGGAATAGTTTCGCACGTGCATTGGTATTTGGGGTTCAAATTTGCAGTTTAAAAGTTAGCTGCACAGGGATTCATAAAAAATTTGGGTACGATGATGTTACAATACCAATTTCTTCAAAAACTTTATGTAAGCAAAATTCTAGAAATAGATTTTAGACAATCAGCTAATCACTACGTCAAGCCATTAGGAAAAAAGCCAATAGGTTTATATGGATTTGCCCTCAATACAAGAATTTTTTTCTTGTAATATACTAGAATTTTTTTATTGAATTACTGTGTTTTGAGAACAATATTACTATAAACTGAGAACACTTTATTATAATTAATTTTAATAAAAATTAAACTAAAAATACTATAATAAATTCTTCTTAGATTGCAGTAATTTATTCTCAAAATACAACCATTCCTCTAAATTACATAAAAAGAAAATTTTGTATGGAAATGACTTCCCATTTATATAGCCAAGGTCAAAAATCACTCCAACAATGGTAATTTTTAGTGGCTCAATTTCCGGACACTTTACCGGAATTCATTTATTATTATTAGAGAAATGTTATATTTATTTAAAAATTTTATCAGATTCTTTTATTCATTAACGTGACAAGTTAAATCTTTGAATATAATTGCTATTTAGTTATATGACATTAATAACTTAAATTAAAATTTTCTTACTACATCAGCAGGTAAGTAAATCAAATAAAATTTTTGGGTATATGTATTACTGCTCTTATTCTTAATAACATTAATCTGGTACTCGATTGACTTTAGCATCTTCAATCAGCTAATCACTACGTCATGTGGATGCTCTCTTTATTAAATACTCATTTACTAACAAATTATATTAGATTAAGTTTACTTTAACCAACCGGTCTCAGTTCTTTTTTTTTTCTTTTGGACACTTTACACTTGGTGCCATAGCTAGTGTAAGGTCCCGTAAATATAAAGGATTAAGGTTGTAATTAATCAAGGAAAAAATTGAAAACTAATTACTCTTCCTTTTCTTACGGTAATTATGCATTCATTCTATATTTGTAGAGAGGAAGAGAGAAGAAGAGGAGGTAACTTTGAGAAGAACTCATCAAATTTGAGAGAAGAAATACTCTGCTCGATAATCTAAACGCAGATTCAGAAACACCCCTCCATTCTCATCATTTTGAAGTAAGTTTCAACTTCTAAATTTTTAGATTTGTTCATATCTGTTCTAGCCCTAATTACCCAAAATTCATTCTAAAGGTTGAGTGGTTGTTAAAATATTGATTTTTAGTGAAATTCATGCTCATTTCCATGTATGCTTGTGTTTGATTGACAAGTTTTCGAGTAAAGAATTAGGCTTCGTTTCTCCAAGCTTTCCGAGAGAGTCTTTATTTTGATAAGGTGCATGGCATATTTAGAACTCATATTCTATTGAAATTCGTGAGTTTAAATTTAATGTTAGTCAAATTTTGGTATAAAAAATGGCTGGAGTGTAAAAATCTAGATTTCTAGTTTTAGAACTGAACTTCGTGGAATTTATATGTACACTATGGCTTGACTATCGACAGTCCTTGACTTCGACACCTAGGACTTCTGACAGTCGACAGTCACGAGGCAAAACCCACTTAATGCATTTTAGCTGCTAATTTGCCCTTTTCCATTTCAAAGTGGCTTTTACTCAAAACATGAAACTTGTAGATAATTGAATTCTCCTACTAATCATAAATTGGGAGATTCTATTTGGAATTTGATTTAAAAGTTGTGACTAAAGTACTATGTTAATGCATGAGAAAGTTACTATGTTAATGCGTAAGAAAGCTATAAATACTTAAAATTGCATAAAGGACTAATGAGGAAATAAATTGTTGTTGTGAAACATATTTGACTTGATATGACATGATTAGTTGTATGCCCTGGAAACGTTATTCTAGGGTTCATTGTGACAGTAGTCGATTTAGACCTTCAGAGCACACTCATAATGGGTTCGATTGGCAGTGGAAATGAGTTATCGGGTTAGGCCTTTTGAGGTGTGTCTATCCTAGTACTTGGCAAACTGTATTAGGCCATGTGAGTGAGTAGTTCTTCATGGTTATCTTAGGTCATGGGAGCGAGTGGTGCTTCATGGTTGTCTTAAGTGCTAGCTGTCCGGGAGCGATCTAGACTACGACGATTAGTGTTCCTTTTTGACCGGGTCCTTATAGTGGAACTTAAGATATGGAAAGCTATCCACAAAGCCTTTACCCGTAAAGCCTCGGGAGGACAGGTTTTCTGAGATTGTTTGGTTGGTAGTGTTGATAGATAAGTTTTGAGTATTGGTTGTACATTCAATTGTGGTTATAAAGGACATGTACATTTGCATGGAAATTTACTTTATTTAATTTAATGTTATTTTTTATATTTTCATATAATTGAATTCTTTTTTGATTGTTACCTATTTGGTTGCTTTTTTGCACTATTTGTCTTATAAAATGCTAAGTAGGAACAAATATTGGAGACCATTGGAATCAGGTATAGAAAAAAGTCGAAGTTCACTCAATTGTCGCTAGTTATTCAATTCATGTTTAACACTCTCTTTATTTCCTTTAGACAATTATAGGCCAATGGTCAAGATCATTTTATTTGTCATATTTGAATAAGTTGTATGGCCAAAACATGATAATAAGGCCTAGTGGATATGATTTCCCTTTTATTGTTGGATTTTTCAATAAAATGGTTATTAAATATTGGGTTGGAATGTTAGTAACGTGCTCAGGATGTTGTGGAATTCTGGGGCGTTACAAGTTGGTATCAAAGCCCCAAGTTTACGACAACCTCGGTATCTGTAGGTTATTGGATCTGTCAGGTAGGTAGTTTAGAATGAGTTCCATCTAGAAAGTAGGAATAGGTGTCTAGAAACTTAGATGCCTTGTATGCTTTGTGTGCCTTGATTGCATATGCATGATTTACATTTAAAAAGCAATAGCATATAGTGACAGATATCGATGCTTAGCTCTGTGTTGGATAGATAGAGAATACCTTGTAGGCCCAATATGGATCTCTATTAGTAGCGACATTAGTGATAAGCTATTTGGGATTTGTACATAGAGTTTTCTTGATTATATATAATACGAACATGTGATTGACTATAGTATGATTTTTCTTGTCTATATAGATGGCTGGTAGAGGACGTGGGGGACGTAGTCGTGGTAGGCGTGGTGGTCACGGTGGGGAACAAGCCAATCCTCTCCCAGCGGCACATGTTCTTCCCGAGGAGGAAGTTACTTTTGTGGGGGCCCAAGTGGGGATTCCAGCAGTGCCCACATCCAGGGTAGGGGTAGTTGGGATTGCTTCGGTGTATGTTGTGGTAGACCTATAGTTGTTGTCCATATTGATGGCTCAACATACCTTGTAGGCAATAAAGGTGGCACTCGAGGGAATGGGTGTCCAATAGGGTATTGACACGAGTGTCAGGGCACAAAGAATGAAAGTTTAGAAGGATTTTGGCAGGGTTGATGCTTCTATTTTTTTGTGGAGGTACAAATGTTGAGGGAGCGAACACGTGGGTGTCCAATATGTAACATCATTTCTGTATGTTGTGGTTAACTGACTGGTTGGTCATGGCGAGGATAATACCGCATTTCTTGCAAGACAAGGTGGTCAAGTAGTAGTAGGGATATAGAAAAAGGTTTGAGGTTGGGGAGCTAACGGGGAATAGTTTTAAGGATGCATTCTTAAATCAATACTGCCCACAAATGTATTAAGATGAGAAGGTGCACAACTTTTTGAACCATATTCAGGGCACTCATATGGTGATGTAATATTCGACAGACTTCATAGCTTTGTTAAAATATGCCAAGGCTTAAGTATCTACAGATGTAGAAAAGCTTAAATGACTTATAAAGGGGTTGCAACCTCACATTTATTGGGTGGTAATCGTAATGGGACTAACAACTTATGATCAAGCAGTGCAGAAGGTCAACGAACAAGGAACCATTGACCTTCATAAGAGGTGATTATAGTGAAAGAAGAGGAAGCGTAATTTAGGACCGAGTCAGGGATATCAGTCTTGGGGACATGATGGTAATCAAGGTAACCAGAAGAGGGTGCGAGAAGATAGACCAACACATCCCCAGGAGCAGACAAGTCAAAGGTCTTCCTCTTTTAGGACAGAATTTGTGAATATAGGTCAAAATGTGTGTTATAAGTATAAGGAGGAGGGGCACAATATTAACTACTACCTTACTATTTGGTGCAACAAGTGCGAAGTTATGGGGCACATGTAAAAGGTTTACCTGGGGGCGATTACACAGGCTCAGACTACTCTTACTACACCACCAGCACCGCCTATTGTATCAATATAGTCAGGGGTAGTGTTAGTCCATGGTGGTCAACAAGGAGGATAGGAATTGGGTTGCTGCATCCACCTTAGTATCAGTCGGACCAATGTGCCTATATGCTCTTCAGGAGGTCCCTACCACTTCGGCAGAGGTGCCCATCATTCAAAGCATTCTACCTTTTTAATTTTCTTGTGTACATATTCTGTTTGATACGGGGGGCATCTCGATCTTTTGTTGCTTTGGGTTTAGTCCGATCATTGGGGTTAGAACCAGAGTGCTTAAATTCTTGTACGTTAATAGATACTCTGTTAGGCACGGGCATAATTCTAAGATTTCTATGTCATCGTTGTTCTATTATCATTTCCGGCTATGACTTCGAAAGTGACTTGATTGTTCTCGACATGTCCAGATTTGACATTAATGTCGAATAACCGTGCCATGATTGAATATTACCATCATCGGGTTACACTATTTCCAGATAAAGGGGTGATTGTCCGATATGTCGAAGAGCAAGATATTCCTTGTATGCTTGCAGGATCAGCTAGAAACACACTTAGTTGCAACCTGGTGGCTCTTTCTATTTCTGAGACCATAGAGGTACACTCAATGTTTCCCCTAGTCTTTCGTGATTTTTCTGATGTGTTTTCGGAGAATTTTAGTAGGCATCCACTACGTCGTGAGATGGAGTTAACTATAGATCTCGTTCTTGGTACAAGTCAAATTTATATGGCACCGTACCATTTGGCGCTAGCAAAGATGAAGGAAATGAGGACTCAGATTGATAATTTGATGAGCAAGGGGTTCATCTAATTGAGTGTGTTGTCATGGAGTGCACCGACACTATTCTTATAAAAGAAAGATGGGTTGATGAGGATGTACATCGACTACAGGAAGCTGAATCGGGTGACAATTAAGAACAAATACCCATTGCCGAGAATAGATGATTTGTTCTATTAGTTGAGAAATAGAGGTACTTCTCAAAGATAGACCTTCATTTGCAGTACCGCCAATTGTAGATCCGAGAAGAAGGTATGCCAAAGACAACTTTTGAGACTCAATATGGGCATTATGAATTCTTGGGTATACCTTTCGGATTGACAAATGCACTATCAATCTTTATGGATATGAGGAATAGGGTATTCCAAGAGTACTTAGATCGAATTGTCATCATCATTATAGATGATATTCTCTTGTACTCGAAGACCCAGGAAGAACACTGGAAACATCTCTGGATTGTGTTATCCACATTGCGGGAATACCAATTGTATGTGAAACTATCAAAATTCAAGTTCTGGATTCAAAAAATGAAATTCTTGGTGTTGTAAAGGAAGAAGGGGTCGTTGTAGATTTGTCAAATGTGGAAGCAATGTCAAATTGGGAATGGTCTAAGAACATTTTTTAAATTTGAAGCCTTTTGGGGATGGCTGGTTACTATAGAAGGTTTATGAAGGAATTTTCGATCATTGCATCTCCTATGATCTGACTTACTCATAAAGGGCTCAAATTCGAATGGGATGTAAAATGCGAAGAGTCATTTGCGAAGTTGAAAGAAATATTGATGATAGCGCCGATACTAATTATTCCGGAAAGTGGAATTAGATATATGTTGTATTATTATGTATCAAAGGAAGGTATGGAATGTGTGTTAATGCAGATGGAAATGGTAGTTTCCTATGCTTCTCAACTGTTGAAACAACATGAGCAGAACTACATGACCCATGATTTGGAAATGAGAGCGATTGTGTTTACACTTAAGATTTGGAGACACTACTTATATGGGTAGAAGTTTGACGTCTTTTCTCATCACAAAAGGCTCAAATACATCTTCATGCAGTGAGACTTGAATATAAGTTAGAGACGATGAATGGAATACTTGGAGCAGTATAACTTCGACCTTTAGTATTATTCGGAAAAGGCGAATGCAATAGCGGATGCATTGAGTCACAAGACTCAGTATACTTTGACATGTCTCACATATGATAAATGGGATGCTGTAAAGACATTTGGTGAGTTTGGATTGGAGTTCCTCGATGGAAGAGAATGGGTTTCATTGTGTTGCCATGGTTGTGCAACCTAATTTGGTGGATAGAGTGCTCGAATCTCAGCGAGATAATATGTGGTCACAGAAATTTCTTGCTAAGTTCAAGTGGTGAATCTTGGGTTTGGACAGTTGGGGACC
This sequence comes from Embelia ribes, assembly GCA_001753735.1. Taxonomy (NCBI): domain Eukaryota; kingdom Viridiplantae; phylum Streptophyta; class Magnoliopsida; order Ericales; family Primulaceae; genus Embelia; species Embelia ribes. Next base: position 10,004 of record MKEJ01090642.1, read on the forward strand.
ACAGAGAGTTGAGGTACCGAGATCATTTATATGTGCTAATGTCGATGAGGGAATACGACATTTGTAGGTTGACGAAGTCCGCGTACTTCTTGCGAATCACGAAAGAAGGTGGAGTGGAAGTATTATCATAGTTGTGTGTAAAGGAGATCCTTCGGTTACGTGGTACCCCTTATACTATTATATCTAATTGAGATCTGAAGTTTATGTCCCAAAGAGGGTATGAAGTGAGCTATGTGCATACTATTATGAAAAGTATTGCTTACCATCTTCAGACTGATGGACAAACCGAGAGAACAATACATACTTTAGAGGATATGCTATGAGCATGTATGATTGATTTCAGGGGAAGTTGGGAAAATCACTTGCATCTAGTCGAGTTTGCATACAATTTGTTGAATGGAATTCAGGGATTTGTTGTTACTTGGACCCGATATTGTGCAAAAAATATCAAAAGTAGTAAACGTGATTAGACAATAGTTAATAATAGCTCAAAGTCGCTAAAAGAGCTATACAAATAAAAGGAAACACCCACTATTCTTTGACGAAGGATATCATGTGTTTCTCAATGTCTCGCCTTGGAAAGGAATGATGCGATTCGAAAAGAAGGAAAAGTTGTCACTAAGGTTTGTGGGGCCTTTTTGGATTATCGATAAGGTTGTAATGTTGGCATTCAGATTGGCCTTATCATCGCAGTTGGAGAATGTGCATCCGATCTTCCATTTGTTGATATTGTAGAAGTATGAATCAGATCCATCATATGCCATCAATAATTCAAATTTAGTAGTGGAAGAAGATACAACATACAAAGTACAACCAGTGAGCATAATAGATCGTAGTGTGAAGTTATTGCGAGGGAAGATGATACCTTTTAAACGAGTGCTTTCCAGGTATGTTGTGAAACTGCGAAGACAAATTTTATTTTTTCAGGGGGAGAGCTATATGGCCCGTAAATACAAAGGACTAAGTTTGTAATTAACCAAGGGAGAAACTGAAAACTAATTACGTTTCTCTTCTTATATTAATTATATGTTCATTCTATATTGGTAGAAAGAGAAGAAGAGAGAACATGATAAGGTGAAAAAACCCATCAAATCCTATAGGAGAAATATTCCACTCGATGATCTAAACACAGTTCGAAAACATATCTTTGTTCTCATCGTTTTGAGGTAAGTTTCAACCTCTAATTATTTGGGTTTGTTCATACCCGTTCTAGCCCCTAGTCAACTAAATTCATTCTAAAGGTTGGCTGGTTGTTAAAAAAAATCAATTTTTAATAAAATTCATGCTCAATTCCATGTAGGTTCATGTTTGATTGACGAGTCTTCGAGTGAAGAATTAGGGCTTCCTTTCTCTGATCTTTCCGAGAGAGTCTTTGATTTTAACAATGTGCATAGTAGATTTTGAACTCATATTCTATTGAAATTCGTGAGTTTAAGTTTGATATTAGTCAAGTTTTTTTATAAAAAATGGTTGGGGTTTAAAACTATTAATTTATAGTTTTAGAACTGAACTTTGTAGAACTGATACGTACGTTGTAGCTTGACTGTCAATAGTCAAATGGGTTGACTGTTGACACCTAGGGCTCCTGAGAGTTGTTCATTTCAATTGCTAATTTGCCCTTTTCCATTTCAAAGTGGCTTTTACTCAAAATATGAAACTCGTAGATGATTGAATTATCTTATTAATCATATATTGGGAGATTCTACTTGGAATTTGGTTTAAAAGTTTTGACTAGAGTACTATGTTAATGCATGAGAAAGTTACTATGTTAATGCATAAGAAAGCTATGAATACTTAAAATTGAATGAAGGACTAATGTGGAAATAAATTGTTATTGTGAAACACGTTTGACTTGATATGACATGATTAGTTGTAGTCTTTGGAAATATTAGTCTAGGTTTCATTGTGACAGTAGTCGATTTAAGCCTTCGGAACATACTCACAATGGGTTCGATTGGAGGCAGAATGAGTCATCGGATTATGCCTTTTAAGGTGTTTCTATCCTAGGGCTCGACGAATTTTATTAGGTTATAGGAGTGAGTGGTACTTCATGGTTATCTTAGGCCATGGGAGCGAGTGGTGATTCATGGTTATCTTAGGTGCTAGTTGTCCGGGAACAATCTAGTCTACGATGATTTGTAGTCCTTTTGACCGGGTTCTTATGGTGGGACTCATGATATGAAGGCTATCCATAAAGCCTTTACGTATAAAGCCTCGGGAGGACAGGTATTTTGAGATTGTTTGGTTGGTAGTGTTGATGGATTAGTATTGAGTATTGATTGTACATTCATTTGTGATTATCGAGGACATGTACATTTGCATGACAATTTACTTTATGTAATTTATTGTTATTTTTGATATTTTCATATAATTGAATTCTTTTTTGACACGTAACTATTTGGTTTTTTTTGCATTATTTTTCTTGTAAAATGCCAGGCAGGAAGAGTTACCGGAGACCAAAGAACCAGGTCTAGGAAGAAGTCGAACCTCACTTGGGTGTCGCTAGTTATTAAATGTATATTTACCATTCTTTTTATTTTCTTTAGACAGTTGTAGGCCAATGATTGAGATTATTTTATTTGTCTTTTTGATTAAAGTGTATGACCAAAACATGATAATAAGGCCTAATAGATGTGATTTCCCTTTTATTGTTGGATTTTTCAATAAAATTAGTTATTAAATATCAAGTTGGAATGTTAGTAACGTATTCAGCATATTGTTGAATTCATAGCGTTACAATTAGCCCCCAATTAGACTACTCAATTCATTTTGTGACAAAGCCAAAATCTTCAGAGAAGACCCTTTGGTAGACAGTTGCAAAACGGTCAGTAGACATTTGAATTTAACAATATTTTGGATTTCTCTTAAACTCGATCCTTAATTTTTAATTCAGAAGCACTTTGTCCGTTTCAATCCTATTATATAATGGGCTATTCTGTAGACCAACTTGAGTGGGAAAGGCGTGACTTATCAGAAAGTACACAAGTCAATTCTACTGATTGGTTCAAACATTTGTCAATGATTCTTTAAATAATAGAGTAAATTAATGTAAAGAATATATCCTTTATGCTTCTTTAACACACCTAAAGATCTTGGCGTGGTTTATTGATTACGGACTTGTTGATATTCAATTGGACCATAATATATTTGTATATAATAAAATCACATGTACCCTGGCTTTGGCAATCTTTTCCAAAGCGATGGGGCCTGCCATAACCAACCTTTGTTTTTATTTCAAATTGGATAGAATGGCATGTATAAATATTGGTAGTGAAGGTGGAATATATTTTCTTCTTTTCTCACAAAAAAATTTGGATCTAGATTTTATTCTCTGATGACGCCATCTTAGGAATAGAGAAGCCATTGGTCTATCTAACATCCTAAAAATTTCGAATTGATTTTTTCTATTTAATAATATTATATATTTCATTCTAATATTATTATTGCATTTATGACATGGGTTTAGAGCGAAGTTGCATAATGTATTGGTTGAGTTGTGAAGTGTGTTATTGCGTTGGCATGTTGTGTATTAAAACTCATAGTCGTTCGGCCTTATATATTTTCTTGTAAGCATATCGATGTTGTGGATATAGAGTAGAGCATAATGCATAGATGCGTAGTATGGGAATTAGTGTTGAAAGCATATAGAGTTGGTGCTATGAGACATTAGTGTTAATGCCATAGTGTTGCAATATTTGAATGTTGAGAAAAATAGTCAGGTGGGAGATCAGTCGACTGATATGACAGATCAATCAACTGATTGTTAATAAATCGATTGATTTGATATGTATGTCGACTTGTTTAAATGCATTAAATTTCAAGGAGTTCTGTCTCTCAAGTGGGGTGAATCAGTCAACTGATTTGCCTTATATATCAACTGATTCATATAAGTCGACTATTATGGGAAATATATCAACTAATTTGGTCGTATTTTGTTCCGGGGGGTTCTGATGCTCAGATGGAGTGAATATATTGACTAATGTGGTGAATATGTCAACTGACTGGAAATCAGTTAACTGATTCCTTAAAGCACTTTTTGACTTAAAGTCACGTTCAGATCACTATTTGCTCACTTTTTCCTTTTCATCCGAATTAGATAGAGAGAGATGGTGAGGGTGATATTTCCCTTCAATCTTTAAGCCTCAATATCATCAAGATCTATCGATCCCCTTTCGATAAAAAGTGGATATTTGCGATCATTGAAGCGTGGGGAAGGTTTTGAGGTAAGTCTCATTTCTTATGTTGTTCGCTCAATATTCATTGATTTCCGTACTTTTGAGTTATGATGAAATAAAATCATTGTGATGAGTAGAGTATTTTCTTCTCTATGTTTTTTCCAATTCGTGTTTGTCTTCTAGATCAAACTAAGAGGTGACGAGAAGAATTGGGGATTTTCTTTGTGTAGCTTCCAGGTGTCTTGTAACGTAATTAGAGGTACGAATAGACTACAAAATAATAATATAACTGTAAGTTTATGTGCGTATATTTACGTGTAATTTTCATGTTGAATTTTATGCTTTAATTACGTATTGCAGTTGCAAATTTCTTGTCTTATTCATGTTAATAAGTAGTATGAAAGCATGTGTAAGCATTGATGTCACGCCCCCGGATTCCAAATACCCAGAATCCAAGAGGTGAGTTGCTACAACCACA
>MKEJ01090651.1:0-10749 GCA_001753735.1 Embelia ribes
TTTATTCTCAAATTGACCATCACGGTCTATAAATTGAGCAATTTAGTATTAAATCAATATTGGGGTCTTACAGGTACACTTCTTAGTGTGCCGACTTCCAGTAAGCTCTTCAACCATCTGTGTACTGTTACATTCCTTGGTGTGCCAGTTTTCAGTGAGCTCTTTGACCAAAATTGGAGATCGGTATACCAGTACTCTCCTTGAGTGAGCTGGTACTCTCTGTGTATCGGTACACACATCCGTTGTGCTGGTACTTAGGTCCAAATTTGCCTTTCTAACAATAACCAACAAAATTTTTCTAATGGGGCGCTGCCCTGCACCTCTCAAGAAGCGGCTTCCCCTTAACCCGTACGACTTGTCCGGGTAGGTCGAACCCTGTATAATTCTATCGAAGTGGCACATACTACTTAGTCATACCCACTACTCAAGTACTACCACGCACGTGCTAACCTCATAAAAACCCATCATCTCGTAACTACACTATAAAATAAACGTCTCCATATTTAGTTGCATTTTATACTAATGCAACGTAATCTCTCCATTTCTATACTTCTATAATCACATTAATAATTCATATGTCCAAATTTGCCTTTCAAACAATAACCAACAAAATTTTTCTAATGGGGAGCTGCCCTGCACCTCTCAAGGAGTGGCTTCCTCTTAACCCGTACAACTTGTTCGAGTAGGTCGAATCTTGTATAATTCTATCGAAGTGGCACATACTACTTAGTCATACCCACTATTCAAGTACTACCACGCACGTGCTAACCTCATAAAAACCCAACATCTTGTAACTACACTATAAAACAAACGTCTCCATATTTAGTCGCATTTTATACTAATGCAACGTAATCTCTCCATTTCTATACTTCTATAATCACATAAATAATTCATATACTTCATTCGGTAATACTTTTAAAATCTCATAAGTACTTCGTACTTCCTTCTATGATACTTCATACACTTCCATTTTACAATAATACATTAATAATATCATATATTTCTATAATATTATTATAAAAGCGAAAAAATTTATTAGGAATTTCCAGGACATTACACAAAGAACTTGGCTAGTGCGATGTGCATTCTCCACTGGTGAAAGGCCACGTTCTGAAAGCTAAGCTGGGGATGAATCTGTCCCTTGAACGAAGAATTTGAAGGGAATAAGCTCCCTTTATACAGACATACGGAAGAGACATGAAACCTATCGAGTGGAAGAAAAGAAAAAAATTAAAAGCACTGTAGATGACTAAAATTTGTGTTATCCTTGTCACATTTTTCATCCCACTTTAAAGACATAAAAATAGGGACCTGGTCCACGTAAAGTTGCAAGCCAAAGTGGGGACCTTTCTGCAATTGCGTGATCCACGTGAACTGACAAAATATTGCCAAGTAATTATTTATATCTATAAAAAAAATTAGAATAATCATAATAATAATTATTATAAAATAAAATATGTGTACGTTGGAATAGAAATTAGTTGAGAAAAAAAAATTGTTTCGGTTACAATTACAAAATTTTCTCTGTTAAAAAAATCGTATCAAAATTTTGATTTGGAGTAAAATGATCTAATTAAAATTTTGCTAGTAAATTTATCAAATCTAAATGAGGAAAAAAATAAGTTTGTCAAAAGAGTTACTAAATTAAGCTCACTAATGACATCAAAATTATACCGAATTCGAGACTAGCTCACACTACTGCTCTCAAAAATGAGCATGCAAACCAGTCTCAAGGAGGCATTTTTGGACACTAAAAATTTTGGACAATCAAAGATTGCCACGTATTCTACTAGCTCGACTAAAAATTACATGAATTGATTTATTGGAATTGTCATATGTAATAAAATGGTGCGATTACTGTTTGACCCATCACACTAAACTGCTTTTGGTAAGGATTTTATAATCGTTAAGTACTCAGCTAAGTTAAATTATATATTTTGATTAACATCTTTAAAATAAATAAAGTTAGACATATTTGTTAATGAATTTCATGTAACAATAAATTTATTCAAAAAGAAATGTTATTTTGGTAATCTCCTTTTTAAGGACAATTATGTAATTTCCCTTAACGTACATAAGTGATAATGCAGGATTTTCGGTAAAATGATCTCCTTAAAACTACTATAAATAGGAGGCATTTCTTCCATTTCAACACACAATCCAAGCTATGGAAAATTAGACATAAGCCAGAGCTCCCACAACAAGCGTCGAGCAGTCGTCGAACTCTCTCCCTAAGTTCAAGCAATCTGAAGATCAAATGTTCAAGTTCAAATCCAATTCTTCATCAAATTTCACCATTCGATCTACAAGAAGTCTTTGAAGTTGCATTTAGAGTATTTGTCAAATTTCAATATCTACAAGAAACTTTCAAGCTGTAGATCAAACGTTTTAATCAAATCCAACATTTGATCTACAATAAGCACATAAAGACGCAAATCGAGCATTTATAGAAGATTCAATCACAAATTAAGTTATTTATTTTCAAGAAGAAGTTGTGAAAGTCCTTAATGGAAAAAAAATCATCCGTTTAATTGTTAAAGGAAAAGAATCAAAGCGCTAGATTTCATTATTGTAAACTATCGAATGTTATACCTGCATTATATCAAATTAATTAAGATTACATTTGTCAAATCATTTTTCTAGTCTTAATTTATGGACTTTGAAATTTGTGCATTACAGAGAGCACGATATTTTATTTGTTACATGTATATGGAATTACTAAAATTGGAATATTGAATAATAAAATCATCCGTTTAATTGTTAATTCATTTTGTAAATGATATAATTAATTACTTTCTCTATCGGAAGTATTAATCCTATGGTCTCCATCAACGCTTTATCTATTTTGGCACATGAGTGGATGACCTTTTTATATTTAATGACATCATTTCTACACTGCAACTAAATGAAACGAATAATACTATTAATCTACCATATAAGAGGAAAAGATATATGAAATAAATCAAACTTATCTTTGACACTTACGCCTTTGTCATATTAATGTAAAATGAATTTCGAGACTAGTTAAGGACCTGCCATTAGCAGCACTAGAATTGGAGGCACTACCAATTTATGATTCCTGATTAGGAGGTAAAATGACCAAGTGGCCTTTTTTAGCCAAAAGCCATAGAGCCAATGAGATGTTAGAATTGGTTCATTATGATTTGTGTAGACCGATGAATCTAAGACCAAGAAGAGGTTTTGAGTATTTTGCCACTTTCATTGACGATTACTCAAGATATGGATACATTTATGTGATATGCCATAAGTCTAAATTCTTTAAAAAATTCAAAGTTTATGAGGCAGAAGTAGAGAAGTGTCAAGGAAAATATATCAAGACATATGATCTGATCATGGTGGCTAATACCTCTTGAAGGAATTTGTGGATTACTTATTAGTTGAGTGAATTACTTCTCAGTTATCTGTACTAGGTATGCCATAACACCATGGTGTATCGGAAAGAAGGAATATTACTCTTATAGATATGGTTAGATCTATGATTAGTTTTTTGCATTTACCGGATTTGTTTTGGGGACATGCATTATAAACTTGGTACTATTTGGGTATAAACCTAGTCCACGACATATTCGGATATGCACATGTATTGAAAGGGAAAGTTGATAACTTGGAATCAATGATGGACATTTGTTTCTTTGTTGGGTATCTCGAGGAACGAAAGAAGGTTTATTTTACTATCCTAAGGATTAGAAGGTCATAGTTAGCATCAACACCCGATTCTTAGAAGAGGACTACGTAATAAACCACAAGCCCAGAAGTAAGATTGTTTTAGATGAGTTTAGAGAAGACTTGTTAGTACCGACTTCTATTATATCCATAGTATAACAAGAATTAATGTAGGAAACTTAGCCAACACAACATGAAAGTGCTAGAACAAATGGAGTGCCTCATCATGGTGGGAGGGTTATATGCCCACCTATTAGGTATATATTTTTGGGAGTCTTTGAGATGATTCCTGATAGATTGGATACTGAACAAGTTAACTACAATGAAGCACTTCAAGACAAAGATGTAAAATTTTGGTAAAAGTTTATGAAATTAGAAATGGAGTCTATGTACTCTAATCAAGTTTGGGAGTTTATAGAACCACCCGAAGGGATAAAACCCATCGGATGCAAGTGGATCAATAAGAAAAAGAGAGGAGCATATGGGAACGTGGAAACCTTCAAGGCAAGGCTCGTTAAGAAAGTTTTCACTCAGAAAGAGAGAATCGATTATAAGGAAACCTTTTTGCTGGTATTTATGCATAAATCTATCCGAATTCTCTTATCCATTGCATCTCATTTTGATTATGAGATTTGGCCAATGGATGTCAAGACAACTTTCCTTAATGGAAGTCTTGAGGAATTCTTACATAGTTAGGAAGGATGCGAAGAGTATCGTTGCAAGTGGGCCCCTGGAGTTGTATTGTGCAGGTGTTGTATGTCATTGGTGTGCCAGAGCCACTATCTGTGTTCGTAGATTCATATGGCACTGGGAAGATACTGCACAAGGAGATTCTCAAGATTGTGAAGGAGAGCTTCGACTTTAGGCCAGCTATGATCTCGATCAATTTGGACCTCAAGAGGGGAAACAACGGAAGGTTTTTGAGAACAGTGGTGTATGGGCATTTTGGAAGGAATGATGCTGATTTCACTTGGGACGTTGTCAAGCCCCTCAAATGGGAGAAGCCCCAAAACTAAATACTAGTATGTTGGTAACTTGGTATGGTGCTTTGTTTACTTATTAAGAGTGTGCTTGTTTGTATTGTGCTTTTAGTTTCATATCTGTTGGTTGGAGTTCTTCATCAAATGAGCGCTTTATTGATACGTTTTGTGTGGCTAAATTATATCAGTGTTGTGTTTACCATGCATAAGAAAATTTCTTCTTCATTATATTTTTCTACGGAAAATTCGTTTCCCATACATACCATCAGCATATACGATCTTATATTGTCGCAAGAAGAAAAGAAGAGAAGTGAATTGCTATGTTTGGTTTTCCCTTTTCTGTAATTTTGAGTTCTTGTTTTCACTAATTCAGATTGAATATTTATGCTAACTTCGATTTAGAAATCAGAATAACTTTGTTTTACATCTAAAATGGGGCCAAGTCAATTTACTATTGCTCAACATGATAATTGCCTATGCCCATATTTATTCGATAATTTTCTTGAGGAAAATGAAAAAGCCATTTGCTGATGGTGAAGAATCGTGAGATTGAATTACTTGGAATGCAGATGCCCAACAACTTTAGTGAAATCTTTCAATTTCTTATTTTGTTGTATGCCCATATTTATTTGATAATTTTCTTATAATTTTCCATCCACTCAGATATTTTAATTGATCATCATCAGCACAAAGATTGTCTATTGACTTATACCTAAACAGAGCTGTGGACTGATATGTTTGAGTATTATAACATCACACCATAGCTTTTCTAGACGAAACTCAAAATAATTCTCATTGCCCAGAGCAATGCAACCAGATGCACGTGCCCGTTGCCTTGCAACCTCCCTTGGCGGGTAGCTGGTACTGAGGATTATTCTTACAGGGAATCGTACTGATGATCTGGCCAATCACAGAATCACAATCACCATCGATTTGGTAGACACGATTAAGCAAACCGGAGACAACCAAAAGTACATGTTCTGGATCTTCACACGTGTTTAAATCCATTGGTGGGTTCCCTATGCAAGGTCCTCCATCCACGCAACTATTCTGATATGCCTCCCAAAATTTTAATGCATCATGCATATTTGCATCCGGCTTTATTACACAGTATTTATGCTTGTTGTTACATAACCAATATCCGGTAACCTATCCAAATGAAGAGAACAAACACATTTGCATCAAATAATCCACAATGACATAATTAAATTAGGTTGATAGCGAGTCTATTTCACTTCTACATACATCTTGACTTATATATTAAACTGAGCTCACGACAAAGAAGAAAAATGGCGGGCAATTGATCTATTTGTCTATTGAGACCTGAAAATTGGACAAATTAATATCGAGAGGAAGAAAAAAGAGTTACTTGTTGGTAATTATTATTCCAAAAATATGAACTCTTACATTTTGTTGGTCTTCAACTTGACTGAGGGGAGGAGAACCACTTAATGGCGCCACTATCTCTGCATATATTCAAAAATAAAAAATAATATAAAATTTGGAAAACAACATGCACTTTTTGCTTTGTTGTAAAAACTAATTGCATGCTAATAACAAGCAATTATAAAGCATGTTGCCAATATCTTGTTTAAATTGTTTAGGTACATGATCTGTTTATAAATATATTTCTAATACTTTTTATTATATATTAAATATTTAAATAAAACACAAATTATATTTTTTATCTCAGCAAGGACACTCCGTTATATTTGCAGGTCAATAGCCTGTTATGATATTATTCGAATTTATATATAAATTCTCTCGACAGGGTGAAATTGCTTTTTTATTATAACCCATTATAGCATCTTTCTACCCGTTGTATTTTTTCCAGCTATTCTAATAGCAAAAAACGGACGAGCAATAAAACAAAATAGCCAGGAGCGGAGGAAGTACTCAAAATATCCAGTGTGACCTAGATTATATAAATATAAAATATATAGAGGGTGCCCAAATTAAACAAGAAAAAATTTTACATTAAAATTTTACTTTAAAATTACAAATAAAACAGTAAAAAGTTATGAGAAGAGCGGTAGCTCTCTCTAACAAACTCTAAGACATGTTCCTAAAAATAGGTAAATAGAGGTTATGGACGTAAAAATTGATTTATTATGAGAGCAAAGAAAATTCTAGGTAGTAATAAAAATACAAAAAATATTATAAGATACATGTATAAGAATAAGTTTATCAAATTGTAGAAGGCTTTATAGTTAACCAGCAATCTTTTAGTTTCATCACCGATGGATGCTTAATTCTATTTATTTTTTTGAAAAAAAAAAAAATACTAAAAGGATTCACCTGATGATCTGGCGCAACAGATGAAAATAGATGCAAAAAGAATGAACAAATTTATCTTTGCCGTCTCCATTTGATCTCTCTTTTCTTGTAAAATTCAAGAGGAAGGGTGCCTTCAATTTTTAAGTTTTAAAATTAGAAGTAGAACTCTAATTATAGTGGAGTTGTTCCGAATTTTTATTATAGTATTTAAGTTGGACTTACTCATTTAAAGTTTGCTATTAAATGCAAATAGTAAATGTATATGTTTCTAGAAGTTATATTGTATTATGTGGATATTAATCACATAGACTAATTCGATAAATAAAACAAAGTTGTGCTTTTAAAAATTTGTTAGCTGTTCTTAGAAATTGATTCTAAACATGGTTCATGGACGGCTAACTCCAGAGGATTAGGCCTTTGGGGTTGTCTCCGGGGTGTATATTTTTTCCTTGTGTGGAGATGACTCTGAGTTTTGCAAACTTTCAATCTTGTAAACTTGTTCAGGTTACAACTATTTAATTTGGGTAATTTGTAGCATTGTTTTCTTTTTTCGTGTGTTGCACTAATATCTTATGTCTATTGTCTTTATAAGTAGATTGAAATGCCTCCTCCGGGTTTAGTTTCTGAAATGGTTAAAATGAACCATTTGGATGGTGACAATTATGATAGGTGACATCTTAAAATCCAATATATATTGCATCATCAATAATGTCGCACCCCGAAAATCCTATACGATCTGGGGATGCGAACTTATTTCCTTTTTAAAGAAAAAAGAAACAAAAAATATATAGTTTTAAAGAAAGAAAAATAAAATGGAAATTCAATTCTACATCGCTTCTTCACTTCTCATTCATTCTACAGCATTGCCTAACATCAGAGTACGCAAAATAAATATACACTATAACATGCATACGGCCTTTATATTGAAACAAGATAAATATAACATAGCCCGCATACAACATTTATATTAACACATAAGTAAACACCGTGTTTGCAACTTTAATAAGCTACTTGCTTCAATAAATACAATATACGTAACCCACGAGTCTACATGAAACATATTATACTTTTGTTCTAGCCCGAACAACCTCAAGAGTTATAACAAAGTGTAATACAAAATACAACTTTTACAACTTCAAACTTCGAATAAATACAATATGAACGACTACTACAAGACTTCTATGGCCAGATAAATAACATGATTGCGGCCAAACCAAAATACAGGATAATGAGTCTATCTTCAAAATATATATAATACTTCGGGCCATCTCAAGGATGCCTCTCGCTAGCTTCCGCACCTACAACAATGTTATGATACAATATAGAAAAGAAAAATGCACGAGTTAGTCTACTAAATAACATGATACGTGCAATGCTATGTTGTGCCAAAAAATATAATACGCCACATGTAAGAATGAATGCAATGCAATACGACTTCGACCTCGACTTCGACTTTACTACAAGACCGCAACTTCTAAAAGATTGAGACTAGTGTCCAACTTCATTTTCTTCTAAAATAAGGTTCCTTTTTGAACCTACACTATAAATCACTCCCTTTGTGGAACGCCTATAGTTAAATTCCCTGATCAGTTTTCCCGACTTTCACGGTATGGAGCCGAGTCCTCTCTTTACTTTCTTCATAAACTTGATAAAATTTGACACTTGTCCTGAAAAGAAATGAAAAATGACTCAATTCTCCATTAATTCATTATGATTTCTTTCGAAATATAAATAATATTCAAAACTTTAATTTAAACGTTTATACTTCATAAGGCTTCATTTTTCACTTCAATAAAAATGAGCATCCCTCCTTCAATATAATTCAAGTTCTTCTCTTTGCTTCTATTCAAAACTTCTAATTTCAAAACTTCAATTCTTTAGGAAAATCATTTCCTAACTTCTCATTTATCAAAAACGCTGCTTTGGTTCAAAACACATATAATGTCACTTCAATGAATAAATGCCAATGCGATGACATGTAATTCCATTCAATTTCTAAACATCCTTCGTTCTACATATAATTAACTTCAAACAACTAATCATACATCTCTAATTTACTTCATACATCATACTTCGACTTCAAGAAAATTTACACGTAAGGTACATACATAAACTCATATGTATATTATTATTCTGTAGCCTACTCCTACCTATTGTCAAATTAAAATCCTTCTGAGAGCTAATCGTTGAAAAGTCCCAAAATTTTCACTTATTTGCCTCAAGGTTTGATCTATCTATCAAACCCAAATCTACTTGAACCTACAATTAAAGATGATCTACTTAACCCGAGGATAAAGAAAATTAACTTTAATTTCACATACCAACTAGGTACGGAAATCAAAATAATATAAACTAGCAAGATAAGGTTCGTGGCTTACTTCAAAATGCTCTCCACACTTTGGGGATCAAGGACCTATGCTTAGATTCTGGATTAGACTTCAGGATATAGATGAATTTGGGTCTTCTTCTCCAAAATTTCATGGCCTCTCTTTCTCTTTGTGTGCTGAAAATTTGGGGAAAAAGTGATAAGAAAATAGTGTTATTTTCACACCACTTAATGTCTGATAAGAAGCCGTTGGATCAATTTGACCGTTGTTGTCCAATTTTCGGATTATCATTTGAATGCCTGAAACGTATTTTACACGACTTTACGTGTCTTCCGGTAAACTCCGACACAACACCACATCCCCACTTCTTCACTCCATGAAATCCAAAAGTATTTCCCAAAAATATAAAAGTATTTATATATTTTTTTTACCGCGGCGCTTCCCTGCACCCTGCAAGAGGTGGCTTCCCCTTGACCCCAACAATTTGACCGGGCAGGTCAAATCTTGTACAATTCTATCGAAGTGGAAAACACTACTTAGTCATAGATACTACCATCACGTCATATAATACATAAAGTCTTCATACTTCCTTGTATAACACCCGTGAAGACTTTATACGTCATTATACAATACTACATATACTTCCGTTCTACACTAATGCAATAATAATATTATATGCTTCAATAATATTATTATTAAAGTTAAAAATTCACTCGGAATTTCCGGGATATTACAAATAAGCAATTGAAACTCTAGACTATGTGATGCCTATACAGTTTTGGAGAATTGGCAACAAAGGTCATAAAGGCAATTAAGGTCGCAGTATGAGATCATTCAAGATTTGAAGAAGTTTCAAGATATTTTTGTATGTATTATGTTTGTCATGTAATGATTATAGTGTTCATGTGATCGTTATAATATTCTAGTTATTGTAAGTATCTTGGAGAACATGGATATTATAATATTATGTTAGGATTAATATTTCAATGCCAATTGTTGCATGCCAAATCCCGTAAAACCTAGGAGGCATGTGCGATCCCTTTTTAAATAAAAGAATATGAAAAATATACATTTTAAAGAAAGAAAATAAAATGGGATATACTTCTATAACGCTAACTTTCACTTCTCATACTACACTATGAACTTCTACAGAATTCACCAAAAGAAAATATACTTATAACCTTCTTACAAGTAATAATAATATAAAAGTAAACACTACGTTTATAAAATCAAATCAAGCTACTTGCTTGAATAAAATAATAATGTATACAACACGTCAAGTCAACATAAAGTATATTAAACTTTTGTTCTAACCCGAACAACTTCAAGGGCCACAATAAAATGCAATACAAAAATTACAGCCTTACACTATAACATAATAATTCCAATTACAATACTTATATGGCCCAATAAATTACATGGATATGGCTATTACAAAAATATAAATCACTAAGTCTAACTTCAAAAATATGTATTGCCCT
>MKEJ01090676.1:0-15031 GCA_001753735.1 Embelia ribes
CCTTCGTAGCCCACCACAGCGGCACAACCAGCTCAATCGAGGCAACCGGTGACCACCACAGCCCAATCAACGTCGACGACGACCACCACAGCCTAATCGACGCCGCCAGCGACCACCACAGCCAGCGACCACGGCCGTTGCCCAACGGTGGTCGCGACCAAATCAAATCCGATTCCCGGCATTTGAGAAAAGATTTCATAATAGCCTTTATGTTTACACAATTTATAGAGTTGCCCGTCTTGCCTCACCTATTACTCATTAGTTCCCTATGGCGAAAAGAAAAGTTATCGATATGTCCTCTATTGATTTGGTAACTTCTTCTATTATTCCTAACACTATTGGTTCATCTTCTTATGCCACTCCTATAAACTCTATTTCTCGTAATTTATAGATTATTGGCACAGAGTGCATCATAGCATATGTCTTGATGCCCCGCTTACTAGCATGGAATTTCGTCGTCTTGAGGGATGAGATCCAAAGTCTCTGAATATTGCCACTGGTAACTTCATACCTATTCAAGCCATTGGCTCAATTTATTTATCCCCTTTCATTACCATACATAAAGTTTTATACTTGATTTTAAATATAACCTTTTCAAATATCTTAATCTTGTTGTTCTGGTTTATATTAATTAGTGTGTTTTTCAAGATGCTAACACGGGATACGGATTGGAGTTGGTGAGTGGTACAATAATATTTACCTTTTCAAGCCTGCTACATATTCCACAATCTTGTCAACCACCCCATCCTTCGAGCTTTGGCATCGCCGACTTGGCCTTTCATCTAGATATAATATCCCAAAATTTATTTCTTTACCAAATAATAACCCTCTTTGTGATGCATGTGAAAATAGCAAATATTTCTTTACTCATTTACCTATTACAAGTGCTTGTGTTTTAATTGAATTTATGTTGATATTTAGGGTGGTTATACGATTGCTCATACTGATGGGTTGTCATTATTTTTAACTATTGTTGATGAATTTTCACATCATACTTGATACTTTTAATGAAATATAAATTTGAGATGTTACACTATCTTAAACTTTCTTTTTGCTATGATTTGTATTCAATTTGATGGCACCTTTAGACATCTTCGAATAGACAAAGGTTCTGTATTCACTTTTTCTCACACTCAATCATTTTTCATGAACATGGTGTTTTAGATCAGTTGACATGCACTGAAACTCTATGACAAAATGGGGTTTCGGAACATAAATTTCTAACATATTTTGAATGTTGCTCAATGTTTATGATTTCAAGCCAGTTTACTCATTTTAGGGTGACTGTGTAATTATTATCGTGCACTAAATTAATCGTACCCCTTCTACAAATTTAAATTGTCAAACTCCATACTTTTGTTTTTTTTTAAATGGAACTTAGTTATGATCACCTTTTTAATTTTGGTTCATTGTACCACGTGCAAACCCTTAAACAAGGTCATGACAAATTTAAACCTCAAGCAACTAAGAGAATTTTTCTTGGATATCCATCACCTACTAAGGTTTATCATGTGTTTGAACTTGAAAATAAACAAAATCTTAATCTTATTTTGACTTTCTGGAATATTTAAACAATCATAGTCACAAATTGAGATAAATATTTATCCAGCTATATATGGGCAGGTAGGTAGCTCAACACGCCACAAATTAACTCACAAGTACATGATAAAATACAACTCCAATAGTCATACTACTCCAATGGTCAAATTGTCTTTATTCTAGAAATTAACCTAATAATTTTAAGAATATGTATTTATCGAATCAATAAACCCAAATTTTCATTTTGTAAAATACATATTCCCTTTTATTAACAAATAATGCCATTCATACAAACAAGATGGAGAAAAGTGTAAAGAAAAAATACTTATCTGAGATTTTGTTTGTGAAATTTAAAAACTATGGGGTCAAATTAAAGTTTTCAGAAACTCTGGAGGCTAATTAGAATAAACTGAAGCTGTTAGGCCGCAATTGTAATTAGTAAACTAACTAATAATTACAGAATGGTTCCTGGCGACTAAACTGTAATTAACAAATTATGTACAATTATAATTTCAGTCCACATTCTTATTCAATTCACAAAACTCAGTTCCTGGCCTCTTTTAATTTACAAGGATCAGTCCCCAGGGTTTCCATAACCCCACAAGGTCGCTGCCCCAAGATTTTTAGACTGCCGCTGCCTCTCCGTCCGATAGAGATCACCGGCGAGCACTCCACCGCCATTCAGATCGTGACAACAGCCAAGAACGCCGCCGCAGAGAAAAGCCAACAGCGGCCACTAAAGTCCCTGAGCAATTCGCCCAAGGCTGCCTCCAGCAGCACGGCCTAAGGCCATCTCCGAGGGCCAGCACAGATCTGACCGGTGCCGGTTAGATCGAGCTCCACTATGGCTCGATAAGGCGAGCGGTGCAGCAATGCACATAAACAACCCAGGCTTTGATACTAAATTACACTAATTAATTATTAATTCCTAAAAGAGAGAGCATAAAAAATGCCTTGAAAGCGATGCCTAATAGCAACGGGTTACTTTATGTGAAGTTGAACCATCATTGCCAACCATTAGATAAAAAAAACTAGCGGACAATCCATAAAACAAATCTTCTTTCAAATAAAAATAAAGAACCAAAAAGTTCTTGCACTTGAATTGCCAACAAAATGTTACAAATCTTCTTTCAAATAAAAATAAAGAACCAAAAAGTTACTTGCACTTGAATTGCAAACAAAATGTTATGCTAGATTATATATAGAGAGTTACATATTAACAATTCTCATATCTAATTGATGTAAAATAAATATTTTAACTATATCAAACATCCATGCGTGACATGATTCAGTCACAAATTGACCCAAAATCAACATTCTTATTAACAAAATATTATAGTTCCTTTGAGATGAGTTACATATTCGGGATCGAAAATCCTAATACATAAAGCGATAATGAAACACATTGCCTAATACTTCCCCCGTTTTTTAAGTATCCTTCAGGCAATATAAAAAAAATTTCTAAATAAGTATCAATTTTACAATTTCAATATATAAATTATCTAAATTGCCCTTATATAAATAAGTGAGAATTTATATATTGAGTATTTTCATTAAAAAGAATAAAAAATTAATTTAATTTATTGAAAATATGTTAGTCCATCTCATATTTACCGATCATTACGTTAAATAGTGCCGAAGCAGTGAATTTTATTTTCCCATTTGGACAGTTCATTACGTGGGGTTGATCCACAGCACATGTTATTTTGTCATTAGCCCCATATGCATTGGATCAAGAGACATTATAATGGAGAGTATTTTTTTTGGTTGGGGGTATTTTTTTATTTTTTTTCACGTAGATATTACCTACCATATTAAAATCATCAATAGTTAAAATTAAATATATAGAATTAAAAAAAAAAACTATTTGCAAAAAATCTGTTCAATATCAATTTCTAATTCAAAAATCAACGGTTCTAATTCGCCGGACAAGGTATGCTGCCTAGGCAGACCCGCTGAATCCATTATTATGCATTTATCCTATGGGAAAACTCGTCTCTTAGTTGATAGGTTCAGATAGAATGTTTCTAATTTGCATAAAAAGAAACCAACTTTTCACTTTTTCCCCAGGCTGTAAGATGACTAGAAATGAGAGCCCAATTGATTATTTCAGAGTTACAGAGTTTGAACAAAAACCCTCTTCCCAGTTTAACGCCTTTGGCTTTGGTTCTCCTTTTCTTGATTACATTTTTAACAAAAAAGACTGATTACAAGCTAACTAATCATTACCAAAGTACCTTCACCAGCTTGGCCTTCACTGCAACCTCCACTTCTATCAACAAAATCCACATTGATTCGTTCATTACACAAAACTCTCGTAATTTAGATCCGTAGATATCTTATTATCCCCATTTTTTATTGAGATTTTACTTTAACCCTAGCTCCATTGATCAGAACAGTACCATTGCAGAGTTGGCGCCTGATCATCCGAGAAGAAATTGCATGCCTCATCACCACTAAAGAAATTGTGCTCCTCAATTTTAACAAACTGAGGCTGATACGCTTTCTGTGCATCTCCCAATATAATTTTAGAGTCGGAAAATTGGAACGAATTTGTTGCAGGTGTAGCCGTGAAGTGGAGAAGGGAGGAGGATGACATGGCGGCATTGGGACTGCTGCTGTCATCGTTGTTTAATATAGCACTTGAATCGCTCGAGTATGATGCCCCTCCTCCATCTTTGAAGATAGACATGCGACTGTCGTAGCCATCATAGTTTGGGTTGGTTTTAGGCTGATCGGACTCGGATGGAGACGAAACTGAGTGTGGTTTAGTGCTAGTATGTTCGATGAGTGCGTCAACGGTGGTTTCTGACACGATCAACTCTCTTTTGACAGAAATCCCATTTTCGGAGAAGCCATCTTTGAGCTTTGATTTCAGTTCTCGTATCTGCAACAAACATCCCCATAATCATTCATCAAACTATGCAAACTCTATAACTAGAACTTAATTTAATTGATACAAAAAACAAACTCGTGTAAAACTTTCCTTGAAAATTTAGGCCTTCAAATCATTACAATTTGGTTAATTACTTCTTCACCCTTCAATCTAATTTGGCAACAAGTTAATAATTTTCTACATATCTAAAACTGCAGTGTTTCCGGTAGCATTCATTAAAAATGTTCATGCTTCGTTGCTTTAGGTTCATTCAACTCCAATGGGGAGGAAATTGGAAGTGTTTTCAAAGCGCTTACCGAAAATGGCAAATCAAAGTGTTGTTGGTTAACGCATAATGATTTTCTCTAATCACCTCAATTTTAGTAAGAATTTAGGGGTGAATGTGTGTACTTTTGACCGTGTAGTTTCAATTCTAACTATTTTAGCCCCTGAATTTCTAAAAATCGACAGAGTTGATCCCTTTCATTTTACTACTTAAACAATGAAAAACATAAAGTTATCCAGAAAAGAAACACTACAGTTACTACCTCGTTCACAAGAGCCTCATTGTCGTGTTTGACAGAGTCATAATTGCACTTAAGGACGTCGAAGTTAGCCTTCAGTACCCCATAATCTCTCTCCAGCTGCTTCGTTTTCCACCTCGCCCTCCGGTTCTGGAACCACACAGCCACCTGTCTAGGCTGGAGCCCAAGCTCGTGGGCCAGCTTAATTTTCCTGTCAGGCTCGAGCTTGTTCTCGACTTCAAAGTTCTTCTCGAGCGCTTTAACCTGGTCAACGCTCAACCTTCTCTTCTTCTCCGACACCTGTCCGCATTCCTCCACGCACCCCTCTTCGTCGAGCATTGCTGTGTAATCTCGTCCGTACACATGGCCACTCCCTTGGTTCTGGTCCTCTGTTTGCATTGTTGGAAACAGAGTAAACATTCAGTACTGAATGAAGCATCAATATCACTAAAATTTTAAGTCGTTTTGCTGATTTTATACCCGAAAAAGTTATGAAATGATAGAAAAAAAAATGTTGATTTTTAACATAAATTAACATGGAAAAAAGAAAAGACATGTTAGATATTTAGAAATTAATAAAATATCTGGCTGATGGAACAGAGCAAACAAAGTAAATGAAAGTTTTAAATAGAAAGTTTGCAGAAATTGTAATTATTAAGAGATATTAACTATACTTAAAAAAAGAAATTACTGGACAAATGAAACAGAACAATATGGACGGGAAAGGATTACAGGGGTGAATCAAGGACATAAAAATATAATATTTATAAGGTGGCTGAAATTTTATTAAAAAATATTATATTATAAATTCAATTCTAAATTTACAAATAAAAAAATTTATAATGAAACTTTTGGCCTAAATTAGATTATCTATGACCCCTTCAACAAAATACTAAGCTACTAAGGCTATCCTACTCTCAGGCACGGGTCTAGCATAAATAATTACAAACATTTCTCAAGAATATTGCATTAAAATATTTTATTTTTGGGGATCATAATCCGTGTCACACCCCTCTTTTACAGGGTTAAGGACCCTTTCCCAATACTAAATACCGATAAATTCAATTGATCCAGTAAAAGAATATACCAAGTCTGAAAATATGAAATTGGAGAAAAATTGTGCTGATTTAGCACAAGTTATCTATTTCTTCACTAAAAAGACTTGTAATTGTATAATTATTAACAGCAAATTTCATACTCAAAACAGGGTGACAGTGTAAGAGTAAGAAATTTCGTTGACCATAAAGAAAACTACGTACAACTCGCCCAGAAAGGAAATAAGTTCAAAAGCATGAAAATTTTAAAGTTGGAAAAGTCTGGCTTTGAACTAATATTAATTGAACCAAAAATTACACAAAAAGAGTAAGGTTACAGAGTCAATAAATTAAATTACTACTAATTGGTGATAAAAATTATAACCTGTAGGAGGACAGATGGAAACCAAAGCCCCCAAAGAATCTGAGCTATTGATTCTCTTCATGATCGAAAAGTACACTGTTTTCGGAAATAGAGCTCTGTTTTAAGATCTGAAAAATACTTAAAATTGATTCAATTTTTGTCCTTGTTTTTATGAAACTAAGGTTAACTTAGGTAATTAGCGATCATTTTCTCTCTCATATGACCCTAATTTCTCACCCTTATTAATACTCCTCCTCCTCCCTCTAAACCCATCAAATAGAAAGAGAATTAAGCAAACCCAACCCATAAAACAAGTTTTAAAAAACACTCAATTGGTTCCTTTTCAGTATTTCTTCTCTCTCTCTCTCTCTCTCTCTCTCTTACTCTCTACATCTTCACTCAATCAAGAACAGAGCACTAAGGCTACGACTGTTTATCTATCTATCTACAGTAGAAAAGATGGGCTGAGAAGAGAGAGAGGGAAAGAGAGAGGTGACTGAACCAGTTCACGACCCAGCTGGTGATTACTTTCTCTCTCCTTAAATAAACCCAACTGCGGTCTGAGATGGGTTAATATTCTAACTGGGGTTAGGTACTCTGAATTTCATTTCGCCAAATGCAAATGAAATGCGCCTCAAATTAGAATGCAAATGCAAACTTATGTCCATTGTACACCGGCTATAGCCGGTTTGTGACAGATATTTTCTGTATGAAAATTACGGTAAGTTATCGGCTGGCACAGTGATAAGTGGTAAACGCGATAGGGCTCGGCTTTGTTTTGCGGCTTGGCTCAAGCCTAACAGGTCGGTGCGAGTAACCGCAGTTAGCAAGAAATTCTGATGACGTGGATTACCCTACCTTTGTTACCGTTTTTCACACTATCAAATATTAAATAATTTAAAATTCAAAATTAAAGCGAGTATAAACGACAAATATATTTCAATAAACATTTCATTCATAGTTGTGTCTAATATTTAATAACAGACAATCGTGTCATATCTTTTTATTTTATAATGATTAAAATTTTCAAAAAATAAACTATCCTATAATTAATAGATAATCCAAAATAAAAACTAATTCTATTATTTATGCACGAGGGAATAACATTTTTTACTATAACTACAAAAATATATTATTTTATGATATGATACATGGAATTGAAAACCAGAAAGGATTGTACCATTCCTCGTGAGTCTTGATTTCAATTGTATATTCTCACAATTTTTAATATTGTGCTTGTATCTTTTCTTTTCAAAATAAAACTAACGGGTTGTTTTCAATTTTTGAGTTTATTGGCTTAAATGCTAGATAATATTTGGGTGATTAACTTTTAAGTTAGATTTACTTAATGTTTTGGCTTAAATAAGCTGAAAGTTTTAAATTGTATGCATCCAATTTTTTTCTTAACCAAAAATAAATTAACTTATTTATTTAAAAGCTGCAACCAAACAAACCTGAAGGATATAGATTTACATTCGAAAGGGCGATAGTTTCCAAAGAAAATGAGTGACAAAAAACATACCATTCTACAAGTATAGTAGAATTGAGGGGGTGAGTTTAGAAACATCCGCTTGATTTGGGTATAAATTTTGAACTTTTTTGGCTAGTACACTGAGCATTCCCTGAAAAAAGAAAAACGAAAAACATACATAGATCCAAATAAATCGGTCCTTTGCCTAGAAATTTTGGGTTCAGTAGAATTGTTTTCAAATTCTTACCTAAGTCATCGAATTTTTCATTGACGGGTAATGTTTTTGCTCTCAATCTCCGTTTCCGTTCTCACTTTCGCTCCGATCATCATAGATTTTTGGCATACAGGTGTAACGCTTTCATGTTTTCGCTCATATTTGTGCTTCTGCTCCTGCATCTTGATTTGGTGGCTTAGTTTCTTACAAAAGCATAGGTAGATACATTAATCTAGTGTTTATAGCTCGATCTTTCGTTGTTAGAAATATTAACATACTGTATATCTTGTATAAATTCACACAGTGAACTCATTATGCAACATCCTGATATCTGGGAATAACCGGACCTACCATACGCTTGTTTGCATCATACGAGTCAGCAGTGGCGTATGCATAAATTTAAGCAAGGAAGGGCAAAACCGTCGTATAGGCACAACTATACAAAACTCATCAAGTTAATAAAAAATCATAATTTTTATCAAATAATTAAGTATTTTAACACAACCAAGTCTATAATTACTTGTTACATAATGAACAAGTTGCTAGTAAAAATAGAATAGGCATATAAATAAGTCATGCAAATTTATATTAAAAAAAACTTTTAAGAAGTTAATATATCCTTCTACCATGATAAAATGAAAAAAACAAGTGCAAAAATATCACTACAAATGCCCATTAGGTTCAAATTCAGACTTATTATAATTTTTAATACAATAAAAATATCTAATCCGGTTAAGTAATATTATGGAATTAGAAAATTATGCACAAAAATAAAAGCAAAAAGGAGAAAAACTATGAGAGGGAGTGAGACAATTACTGTTAGTTATAGCACATAAGTGTTGATCCTATCATCTCCAAATTAGCATATGGCCCAATTTCCATTTCGCCACCACCGAATTGCAATTTGGAGTTGTCAATATTTTTATATATTTAATATTTGTATATACTCAAAATATTTTATTTATTTTTCTTCGGAACTAAGAGGGACCCATCTATATAGATCCGTCCATGCGACTCAGAGATTGTCTTATGCATGATCGCATCTAACCGGATCTCTTCTCGACAGCTCCCGATCTAATGTACTTCTGCAACCCCATATTCTTGCTTATGCATCGTCACTACAAGAAACTTGTGCTTCAACAATGATCCTTACCAATAAAAATTATCCTGTCGAAAATACATACCAATTACATGCGTCTAATTGACGAAGGGGGAGACTACTTGCGACATTTAACAAGTACAATATTGACGCTAATTAGACAATAGTTGCCTTATGAGAACTTCCAAATGTATTAGTATGCGTCAAAGAAAATATATTTTAAAGTTCTTTTCTTGAGTCAGGTTTTGGCCAGCCCTTTCCCTTACCATGATGCTCTTGAGATTTCAGCTACCTCAAAGAGAACTCCTGCACAATAATTTTTTATTTTATTTTATTTTATTTATTAATTTTTTTGTTGTACTTCTAATTTAGAGGCTTTTCGGAATCTGAATGGGTTGATGCATTGATGCACAGACATCTAATTATGGTTTTCTGTGTTCGTGGCCAATTCATCTAATCTTGGAAAACCAAGAAGCAAAATGTTGTCTCCAAAATTATTGTTTAAGCTAAACGCAAGGTTGTCTTTTTCTGCTTGTGACATCATCTGGTTAATGTATTTGTTAAGAGGATTTTGCAAATATTAACCAAGCCTTTTATTATGATAAATATTATAAAGAGATAAGAAATTGATTTTATTGATTGAAAGATAGATATATAATGAAGTTTTTATATAAATAATCAAAACATTAAATAAGAAAATAAATTAACATGAACAAAAAAATATATCTAATTGCACTCATCGCCTTTTCTTGTTCCCAAAATTATTCTTTATTGCCCATCTATTCTTCATTAGCTGTTTATTTCTCTAACAAGCTCTTCAGATATTATTATCTTCAATACTCTCCCTCAAGATGAGCACGCAGTGAGAAACGAAATGCCAACTTGAAATAATCCAATAAGAGTTTAGCCATAATTTTTTCTAAAATTCAGTAGTCTGAAAGAATACAACCTCTTAATTAAAAAAAAAAAGAAGATAAAGCGGTTGATTTGGAATATTTTCCATTGATGACCATTTTGAGGTATTCTTTCATATTTTCGGGTCAAATTGTGATCTTCTCCACCGACAGTCAAATTATGATCTCGTTCGCTTAAATTATAAATTAAAAAGAAGTTTGGTAAAAAAATTAAATAATAAAAATAAAAAATCAATTAGATTTAGAGAACTGTATGTAGTTTTTAGAAGAGTAACCTATTACGAGAAAAAAAAATAAGATTTTATTTTTGAAAATAAGGATTGTAAAGAATATTTGAAAGAATTATTTATTTATTTATTTATTTTTTGGCATGGGTAAGGTTTGTGGTTACAATGGGTAGAAAAAAGTAATGTGCGTCGTTAGTTTCAACCAATCGAAATGGTGGTTCTAGCAATCGGCGGCTAATTGGTGATATTTTGGGATTTTAGACCAGAAAGATCGTAGGCTTTAATACTATAATAAATATTATAAAGAGAGCATAAATTGATTTTATTGATTGAAAGATAGACACATAATGAGCTCTTTATATCAACAAGGAAATAAATCAATATAAACAAAGAAATATACCAAACTAATTGCACTCATTGCCCTTTCTTACTTCCAAAGTTATCATTTATTGCTATATATATACCCTTCATCAGCTTTTTATTCTTTTAAAAAGCCCTTTAAATATATTATTATCTTCAATATACTATGATAGCAAGTCCGCACTTTAGCTGCTATCCTAATGCATCACGAGTAAATAGACTTAAATTGACTCTTATTTGGGGAACAAATTCAAAAGGGATTGAATCACGCTATGCATGTTTATTCTTATCATCGTATTAAAGTTATCTCACGTCCAAAATTAATTGAATAGACAAATATTATATAATGAGTTTCTCTCTTTATAATAGGCCCTTTTAGTGGGCTTTAATATGATATCAGGACTAAATGAACTTGTTTAATTGTTTGGAAAACTATAATTTTTTGCTTCACTCGTTTATATGCATTTGTTAGATAATTGGACTTGAATTTGGCCTGTTTAACATGATTTCATGGCCAAAAGAGCTTGCTTGCTTGTTTGTTTAAATTGAAACTATATTTTGTTAACTCCATCCCTTATGTGCACTTGTTGATGTCACCCGTTAACTCCACAAATAAGGGGAGTGTGTTTTTCAACGATGACTAGTTAATGGGCGAGTCAATCCACATGACCGTTGCAATTCTAAATTGTCTTGTTATTTCAGCGTTTTCTCTATTTTTGCATCTCAAAATTTGGGTACTAGTTTAGACAGACCTTGTGAACAATGAGTTAATTCGATTTATTCAATACCAATGAGTGACAACAGTGTCTTTGGAATGAACGAGTCAAAGCAAACCAGTGGAGCTAGGTAAAGTGACATGTAGTTGGGAGGATAGCAACAACATATATGATCCACTTCATTGCTAGCTAGGGTCTGTGCCATTAACATCAACATAAGTGAGTTGCTTATAACACAGGCCAAAAGGATAATTGGGACCATACTACATTTTCACCAGTAAGTGGCATTAGCACATGCTGCCCCATTTTCATGCCTGCTTGTGGCATATGAAACGTTAAGCTTTTGTCAAGCACAGGACTAGACATCCCTTGTATGGTCAATTTATACCAAAGTGACATAAAGCCTACTCTATTCCAATTTCCCTTTCCATCGGTCTTTCTCGGAAAATTCTAATAAGAAACCAAAATTTCTTACTCGTTTAGCTACCAACGACCTTTTGACAAGTATTTGTTGTTTGTAACAGGCCGTAATTCAACAAGATTTTTACCCAGAGAGTAAAAAGGATTTATACCACATTTTATGTTTTTCTCACATCTAATAATACTGCATGCCATATGTAATAAAAGGTATATTTCCTTGTGAAAAGGTGAATTTTGTAGAAGTTCAATATTTCCATCTATTCCGTGATTTGTGTTGGACAGTGAAGTTGAAAACGAAATCAGAATAATGTGGCATCTACAAAAGTTGTTGCTTTCTATGATCAAAGTATAACTTGCATCAATACTTGCTTTGTTTCCAAAAGAGCCGTAACTTTCAACTGCATTTCATGTGTGAAAATTCTGCACAAAAATAAAAGGAGGAGAAAAACAAAAACAAAGCATTGCTTTTATGAATATAGCGTGATATGTTGCCTGTATCTCCTCAGTTGAGCATGCATCTCAAGGTCATAACATTAGGGGGAAAATACAACATTGTCCAAATCTAACAATTATTTTGAAATTAGGGGATAAAATTCACCACCATTTGTAAGCTCTGGGAATAATAGGCTTTCAATGTAAATTATGACAGCCAAATATAGTTTTTTTTATCAAAATTACATTTACCCTTTGTATAGTAAACCCACTTAAGACAAGGACTTTCGTGATAAACTCTCTTGAACCTGAGAAAATCGCGTTCAAAAAGTTCCTTATTACTAGAATGCTCATAAAATTTTGAAATAAATCTCAGTTAGAGACACTTTCTCAATAGTAGCGAGTCTTTCTATGATATTTTGTTACACTAAAAGAATTTGGTTGTAAAAGTATCAAACCGTCTTTACTATTACACCAAACTAACAAAATTTTGATAATCATATATATTACCTATTTGAATACTTATGACGTTGTAAGTTTTCATTTCTCTATATTTTTAAGGTGCATGTTTATTTCTCGTTTGGATAAAATATGAAATATACGTATCCATTTCTGAAAACCGCAACAATGGCACAAAGAGAAAGATGAAAATTTGAGCTTTACAGAAGCACTGTCTCTCATGTGCAGTACACGTGTGCAGCTAAAGTACTAAACCCCACCAGAAGGGAACTAATGAGATGCGAACATTTTTTATAATTCTTTGCAATATTCATCAATCACAAAAAGCTTTCAAAACTTTAGATAAGTGCGTTCTTTTCATCCAAGTAGCTAGGCAAAAAGACATTCTTTTCAGCTAATATTGTACCCATCAAATTTTTAAAAAGTAAAAAGTGTACAGATTTCAAAACAGTAGATGATCATACGAAAGTGTAGTATTTCAAGCACAATTGAATAGGATTTGGCAGAACTTGTTTTGTGATGTGAATTTGTTGGAAAAGCACGGTACCGGGGAACTATCAGCATGCAGCAAAATTTGTTCAGATAAGGTAGAGACTGAGTATGCCTTTCCGTAGGCAGTGGTGGATGCAGCAAATTGATTTCAAGAATGGGAAACTTGTTTGTAAATTCTTTTATGCCTTAAAATGATCTGACCGCAATTAGGATTAAAAAAGAAAAATAGAACTATTTATAATACCAAAATATGTAAAAATTTATTTTTGTCATTTTCATCTTCGACAGTGAGAAACAGCGGATTCAAAAATATAATCTTGATCCCAACATAATTTTTACCTAAAAGAAAAATACCAAAAAAAAAAAAATAATAATAATAATAATTCTCTAACTCAACTAGGCTTGGAACTTCAAATATCAGTTGTTATTACAAGCACACTAATCAACTGCAAATTGAACGAACTTATCATGATTTTGCCGCCAGATATATGTGTTGTGTAGACTTATGGCGCTGAAGTCCAAGGGGGTAGATGCTCCGCCTATAGGTTCGATGGCTCTGCGGTCCCAAGTATCTAACAAACATCAAGTAGGCCCTTGCAAGAGAATGCTAATGGTGCGATGACAAATGATTGTCCTGCACAATAAGTGAGATAATAACTGATAAATCCATTTAAAAAATTATGACATCATTAGCTTGCATTTACGGGTGGACACAGGACACAGTCCAAAAAGTCATGAGCAGCTTAAGCTCTACTCAGTTCAAAGAGTATTGGTTTTCAATTCCGGATTTAAATTGCCCGTAAATATCATGTTTTTGTTTACGTACATTTGTCATATACCAAAAATAGATATTGTAAAAATTTATGTTGCATCGGCTCAGATGAAGTCGTACTTAGCGCTAATTACAACACAAAATATAATTATGAAATTGACAGCCTATATTCTGTTAGCATGTTAATAGTGACCAATGTACTGCTCAACAGTGTCAGATTAGCCACAATATAAGGTCTTTTAATAATTGCAAACCCATACTAAAGAAAGTGTAAGATTAAACATAAACTTTGGGACTTAGTGTTGCACGGTTGGTCGATAACTTATTTTGAAAATTTGGAGTTTGACATTGAGGGCTCCTTTGATACAACTTCTAATCACAATTTTTTTTATGTTTTTTATTTGAAAGTTGGCATTTCTTATGTGAAAAAATGAGATCCAGAGGGTGTTTTCTTTACAATTTCTTTCTTTGTGGGAGTTCTCTATAATTTTTTATTTCTTATCTAGCATAGCCATTATTTCACTTCTATGAAGATTTTATCATGGTATAAGAGCTTAGGGCTCATCTTCTTGCTCCTTTTTCATCAAATTCTTAATTTGCTGCTAAGATCTGTGAGTGTTTCGTTGAATCATATCAAAAGGTGTTAGTTTACTCTTCATTGGACCTGTTTGGGGACTTTTAATTAGTTCGTGTTACATTCAGATAATACTCTGGAAATTTATTGCAAGAGAGCAAGTCAATTGTAACATGGTCACCTGGTTGGAGAATCATTGATTTAATTTTTACTTACAGTTATTTTTACAATATAGCCGCTGCTAGTTAATCAATAAATTAACTTGAAAACAATAATGGTGTCATGGGAAATAAAATGTAACTTGTTGGCCAATGCCTCTGCTAACACGTGCTTTTATTATTTCAAAAATTATTTAAGTGGCCGGAAAGCAATAACGGTCCTATCTACAAGACATTTCTATATGTGTCTGGTAGGCAGTATTCCGACACGATGTCAGATGTCAGGAAAAAGACTGAAAAACCCAAGTTTCTTACACAAAAGCAATGGGATTTGTTTCGTGCAAATTGGAATACCCTAGAGGTGATTGCAATATCAAAGAAGAATTC
>MKEJ01090680.1:0-10364 GCA_001753735.1 Embelia ribes
AAAAGCTCCAAGATGATTTCAAAAAGGCCATGGGATACACTGTCTATTCACTAAATAATGTTGAGTAATTCATGCAAGACGGTGGAGAGAATGTGGAAGTTGACTTAGATCACAAGACCTGTACTTATAGGGTTTTTGATCTCACGGGGCTTCCCTGTAGACATGCATTAGCTGCTGCCCGTATTAGGAAGTGGGACATATATAACCTATACTCAAAGTAAGAAATTTTATACAGCTTCTCTATATTTTCGTAACATAAATTTTATTATCCAAGCACGTTTGTTTGTTAGAAATAGAAAAGAATGAGTTAAACAATAGCTAAGAAATGGTTAAGAAACAGTGTTTTGTTAGAAAGGGAGTTAAGAAATAGATAACATTGAGTTCAGAAACAATGTATTTTGTTAGAAAATGAGTTAAGAAATACAACTTCTTGACTGTTTCAGATATTTCTTCACTGGTTCTTGGGTATTTCTTAAGTGTTTTTAAGATGTTCTTAATATTATCTTGTTTGTTTCTTAATTGATTTAGGTATTACAAGACAAAAGCGTGGGTAAACTCATATATAGAGACAATATATCCAGTTGATAATGTTGACTGGGATATTCCGTACGAGATCAAGTAACTGAAGCGCATAAAACCCCTTGTGAAAGTGACGAAAGGGCAACCTACAACAAAGTAAAAGCGATCCAATGGTGAGCTTCCAAAGATACCAAAACGTTGCAGTTCGTATGGTAATTATAGGCATAATAGGTCCACTTGCCGTTATACAATACCTGCACCATCAACACAAGCCACCGTCAAAGCCTCAAGAGCATGAAAAAATAGAAATGTAAATGCACCAGCATCTACAGAGGCTCAAGCATCAACTTCATAGCCTCGTCCGACTGATTTAGGCGTAAACGAATAAATTTCATTTGTTTTATTTGCTCAGTTGCTCATATGTTTTATTTACTCATTTAGTGAACTACTATTTTTAGCAACATTTTGTTTGATAATTTTAGCAACCATTTGTTTGATAATTGATTTTTTAGTTTATTCATAATTTAGCCCATTTTTTTGCACTGTAGTCAGTTAAGAAATAGTTAAGAAATACTTAAGAAAGTGTTCAGAAATTCTGCCAAAAGGAAGAGTTAAGAACCAGTTAAAAATAAGAGTATTTCATAAAATAAGAGTATCTTATAAAAATAAGACATTTAGTCAGTTTTTTAGTCAGAATTTCTGCACTCTTTCTTTTGTAACTCCTTTCGTTAAAGTTTCGTCAGTGTTTCATAACTGTTTCATCATTGTTTCGCCACTTCTTCCCCGCCATTTTTTTTCTCCTTCCCTTTTCACTTTCTTCCCACCATTTCTTCTCTATATATCTATATCTCTCATTTTCACTATATATATATTTCTTTGCAATTGTAACACACAAGCTGCTGTAGTCAGAGTTTCATAACTCTTTCTTTTGTAACTCCTCTCGTCAAAGTTTCGTCAGTGTTTCATCATTGTTTCGTAATAGTTTAATAGTATTTCGTTATTGTTTCGTCAGTGTTTCATAACATTTTTGTCATTGTTTCATCATTTCTTTCCCGCCGTTTTTTCTCTCCCATTTCCCCTCCTTTTTCACTTTCTTCCCTCCATTTCTTCCCTATATATCTATATCTCCCATTCCTTTATATATCTAAATCTCCTATTTTCACTATATATATCTATGTCTTTCTCTCTCTTATATCTCTTTCGCTTTGTCTTATAATTGTTGTATATGAGTGAAGCTCCATAATTGTAACAGACGAGCTACTGCAGTCAAAGTTTCGTAACTCTTTCTTTCGTAACTCCTATTGTCAAGTTTCGTAACTGTTTCGTCAGTGTTTCATAACAGTGTCATCAGTGTTTCATAACTATTTCGTTAGTATTTCGTAACAGTTTCGTCACTTCTTCACTTCCCCGCTATTTTTTCTCTATATATCTATATCTCCCATTTTCACTAATTGTTATATATGAATGGAGCTCTGCAATTGTAACACACGAACTGTTGCAGTCCAGCGAACAACATAGATTGATCAAAATATTGGTAGAAGATTTATGTGTTATGCCACTAGCCGTTGTGGGTACTTTAGGTGGGATGATGGACAACTTTGTGATCGTGCTAGGGTTTCTATTCTTGGCTTGCTTTGGAGGATTAATGCTACGGAGACTGAGAAATTGAAAGCTGAAGCAAGAATTAGGAAAATGAAACTCTGGTTGTTCATTGCTATTTGTGTTCTCATGTTTTTGTTGCTTAAATACTCTCAAAGTGGTGATAAGCCTCAACGTGAGTTCATGTTATTGAAATAGTACAGTCAGTGTTATTGAATTAGGGAAGAATTTGTATGCTCTATGTTTCTATTTTGTCCATGTATTTGTTTCGTCAATGTATTAGGTTGTACAGTAAGTATTCCGAAACATAAGATTGACATAATACTACAATGGATACACCCCATTCGTTCCTAAGGTGATGACAAAAACAACCCCTGCTAGTTCAGAAAAGAAATTCTTTAGTTAAGAAATGCAGAAACAATTACGAAATAGTTAAGAAACAATGCAGAAACAATTATGAAAAAGTTAAGAAACAATGCAGAAACAATTACGAATAGTTAAGAAACATTATTAATCACTTTAAACTGCATTGTTCTATATAAGATTAAAGAACAATCCCCACCTGCAAGTTCAAAACGAAATAGCTACTACAAAACAATTATGAAATAAACTTTCACAGTATTGAAGAAATAATTACGAAATAATTAAGCAACATTTATTAATCACTTTAAACTACTATATTGTTCTATATAAGATTAAATAATAATCCCCATCTGCAAGTTCAGAAAGAAATAAATAATTAAGTTATGATACAATTACGAAATCGTTACGAAACAATAACGAAATAGCTAAAGAAACAATTAAGAAACAGTTAAGAAATAGCTAACCCGATTCATTGTCTTTTGGAATTATTTCATTTCATTTGACACCCTTTCGCAATCCGAGCAAGGTAGGGAAGAGATGGTGCCTCTCCTTTCAACAAAGATTTCATTTGACACACTTTACATTACATTTACCTAAATACGTAAAATAATAAACTACATTGTGCAACTAACATAATATATACAACTAACATTGTTCTATAAGATGTTGTATAAGATTGAAGAATATAATATATCCCCACTTGCAAGTTTAGAAATAGTTATGAAACAATTACGACATAGCTAAGAAATATTTATTGAGAAATATAAACTTACGAAGCAGTTACGAAAGAATTAATAAATAGCTAACCTGATCTTCTGGATACCATAAACAAGCCTACGGTTCTATAAGATTGAAAAACAATCTAATACCCCATTTTTTTCTCCATAACGGGATATGCTTATCGTCAACATCTTGCACTCTTAGCCCAGCTATGAGGTGCTCCAAGTACATGATGAGAAACATACCGCAATCCCCACCTGCAAATTCAGAAAGAAATAGCTAAACAAACATTTAAGAAACAATTAAGAATACTTAAGAAAGAATAAAGAAATAGTTAATAAAGAGTTAAGAAAGAGTTCTGAAAGTTAAGAAACAATTAAGAAAGAGTTAAGAAAGTGAAGAAAGTTAAGAAAGAGTAAAGAGACAGTTAAGAAAAGAGTTAAGAAAGAGTTCGAGAGTTAAGAAACAGTTAAGAATACTTAAGAAACTGCAAAAAGTTAAGAAAGAGTAAAGAGACAGTTAAGAAAATAGTTAAGAAAGAGTTCGGAAGTTAAGAAAACGTTAAGTTCGGAAAGTTAAGAAAAACAGTTAAGAAACTACAAAGAGTTAAGAAAGAGTAAAGAAACAGTTAAGAAAGAGTTAAGAAACTACAAAAAAGTTAAAAAAGAGTAAAGAAAGGGTTAAGCTAACCTGATTGATTGGCTACTTGAACTATTTCATGTGATACCCTTTCCCTATTCACTGGAGCAAGGGTAAATTGAGGGAAGAGGGTGACTCTCTTTTCAGCAGACATTTCTTATTGCAAAAGATAAGGTATCATTTCAGCAAAGGGATTTATAAACCTTTGCAGCTTCTTATCCTTCACAAGTTTATGATCACAGTCATACGCCGTAATATTCCACTTCTTCATATGAAATACAACCAGCACCCAATGTATGTTTGTTATGTTCAACTGGAAGTAAACATCATCCACATCTTCAAACGGCAACATGAGTCCGTTGTTATTATTCCCTCAGTAATAATGATGGAACTAGGATGAAAACCTGAATCCAGACTTGTCCTTTTTGAACTTCGGATGCTAAGCCAAAAAAATTGATGAAAACAAACAATCTATTGTGGTGAAGGATCTACCAGTCTTTGAATAGGTCGTTGGATAGTTCTGAACTCTTTGTCTAATTAAGGCAAAGGCAGCATCTATATGCTGCAGGAACAATGCAAAAACACAGTCAAGAAACAACAAACAAACAACAATTAAGAAACAGTTACACGAAACTCTACAGAAAGAATTAAGAAAGAAAGATATTTTGAGTCAAGAAAGTGACAGTTAAGAAAGAGTAAAGAAAAGGTTAAGAAATAGTCAAGAAAGAAATAAAGAAAGAGTAAACGACCAATTAAGAAACAGTTAAGAAAATGTTAAGAAACTATGCAAAGACTTAAGAAAGAAATATATTTTGAGTCAAGAAAGAGATAGTTAAGAAAGAAATGAAGAAATAGTAAAGAAAATATTAAGAAATTGTTAAGAAAAGGTTAAGAAACTCTGCAGAAAAACAGAAAGACTTAAAAAAGGAAAAAAGACATTTTGTGATCACTTACAATATCCTTCAACTACATTCAGGTGTGGTCAGCAACCTCAAGTTATTCTGGGAGAAGATATCATCATCAGTTTCAAATCCAATTACCTTCTTCTTTGCCTTCCTTTTCTTCCTACCCATCTCATTATCATCTCCAATATACTTTAGCAGCTGCTCATACCGCCCCATATCAAACTCCTCCAGGGGATTGATATCGACATGGTCAATGTATTTTGGTGAATAATGTTCCCGAGTAACAAGTTCACCAGAAGTGGGGTTCAAATAATCATCCAAATAACCTGGCTTCTTTCTATCTCTCTTCTTACCTCTTCTGCTAAACACTGCCGTATCAACCTTAGATGGGCTCAACTCTACCACAAATTGTTCACCATTTTCTGGAGTATATAAAGAATAAGGTACAAGTGTAGGTGGACTAACAGCCAAAGGGGGTGGACTAACAAAGTCATCATTTCTCAGTTTCATTTCAACCCCCTTGATGGTCTTAGTTGTACACCAGTTTGGCTCTATCTTGGGACCATTATCCAATGCAGTTGGTCAATATTTCTACCAAATGCTTGTAAATCTATCACAGAACAATCAGGTCTCTTCAATGGTATTAGTTCTAGACTACTTAGCCTATCAGCACCTTCATCACCTTCCTGTTCCAGACCAAATAGCTTCATGAACACTTAAGAAATAGCCATGAAAGAGTTCAGAAAAACTCAATATACATTCAAGAAACAGCGTCAGAATGTTTAAAGAAATATTGCAGAATTTCTTAACTACCAAATGCTTAAGAAACGTTTAAGAAACAATGCAGAATTCTAAACAAAACAATTCTGAAACAGTGGGAAAGAGAGAATAATACAACTAAGAAATAGTTAAGAAATACTAAATTTTACACTGTTAATATATTCAGTTGTTCTCTTAGCTCTTTTCTTGGATCTTCTCTTGTAAGGTGTTACTTGAAGATCACTAGCATTGTCACTTTCTTTTCTAGGTACCTGCAAAAAACATGAAGAAATAGTCATTTATACATAAGAGGAAACAATTGTGTCACCTAATTTATAAAGTAAACCATCTAATTACCATTGATTATAAATCAAATATGTCACCCATTGGGTAAGTGCATTGACATCCTAGGGAGTAAAAAGGACAATCATCGTCATCATCAAACACACCTTCATTATTGTTCTCTCTTGTCTATAATATTATAATAAATATTTGCATTATGTATAATATCATGTAATACTGTTACCTTAAGAAACAGTTCAGAAATGGTTACGAAGAATTATATAAAATTTAAGAAATTGGTATAGCACTATTAACTTAAGAAATGATTCAGAAACGGTTACAAAACATTATATAAAACTTACAAAATAGCATATGAAACTTAAGAAATTAGAATAGCAAACTTAAGAAATAGTTCAGAAATATTTACGAAAATTAAGATACGCTATAGAAAAATTACATTTTCCCCTCCCTTTGGATCTTCAATGTTTTTTTCTCTAAAAGGTGACCCCTGCAATAGCACAATAGGTAAAAAAGAGTCAAGAATCATTGAATAAATATTGAACAAATATTAAATATATACTCCATTATTACTTATATCATCGCCTCCCCTATCTTCTCTCCCCCTATCACCTACCTTATCATCTTCTGTCTCGAATTCATCTTCCTCCTAACAGACTTGCCGGCCAATAATTGCTCAAATTTTGATAACATCTCCTGCTGGAATGCATCAAGCCGTTGCATGACTTTATCATGGTTAGCATTTATTTGTTTCTTCATTTTAGCAACATCCTTTGCCAATTTCTCAATTGATAGTTTTTCTTTGTTTTGCTTGGCAGCAGGAAGACAGGGGAGAGTAGTGTGTTTTGCATGGCTTTCCTTGGCTGCAAAGGTTGTTGAGCCAAAGCCAATATGGGTAGGATTGGCTTTCTCTTCAAGTTGACTTCTCTTCTTCAACCTTTAAAAATTTTTTCCCACTTTTTCCTTTTTACCTTCAGCATTTTCACCTTCCCCTTCTTCAGCTTTAGCCTCATCTTCAGATTCAGCAGCAATATCAATCTCATATTGCTCAACCTCATACTCCTCACCTGTAAGAAATAGTTAAGAAACAGAACAGTACAGAGTGATGTTGTTGCAGAAGTTAAAAGTCCAGAAAATACTTTTCAAGAAAGTAAGAAAAAGTTGAGAAACAATCAAGAAACTGCTATGAAATCGAACTAAGAAACATTCAAGAAATTGCCAAGAAACAGTCAGAAAACCTAAGAAACAATCAAGAAAATACTAAGAAACAGCCAAGAAACTACGAAATAGTCAAAATTATTTTTTCTTATCTTAACATTTTTCAAAGGTTGAGAAACAGTTGGGAAATAATAGATCGAATTTGAGGAACAGTAAGAAACAATATATCATACAGTTAAATCTCAACCTATGGAAGAGTTCCTTACAAAATCCTGACAATCCCATTCTTTAAAAAGAGCCCCCTCTCCTCATTTGCCTTAATTTCATTTAGAACTTTCAACAAAATTTGAAACCAAAATTACATTCATACATGTTGTCAACATATTAGTTCATAATAGTGCAATGTAGTTATTTCTTATAGTGCCTTGCTTGATTTGTTTCTGAACGGCTTTTGAACTTGGAATACTGTTCGAGCTATAAATTAGTATTCTTGAGCAAATAGGCTACTGGCTCTGTTTCTGCATCTTATTGGCAAATTCAGGCACAATGAGGTAATCACCTCATATGTTTATACCTAAAGAGCAATAGGAAACCCATAGATGGTATATTCATGTTTCTTAACATCCTCATTCACTTTCTGCTGGTGAGGCTTGAGGTCTTTATTTAATCACTTTAGAGTTGCTCTCCATGCAACCTTATCCCAGGGATAGGCAAGAAAGGTATCCACATCCTCAACCAAATAAAAAAGTCTATAATCCAATGGATGAGCATTTTCATATCCATAAAAATAGTTGCAAATTAAGCAACACAGACCCAGCTTCCAACCATCTTCCCTATCACTGCAACTATCAAATGCATCTTCTAAATCTTTCAATAAAATCTTTATCTGCTTTTCAACTTTATTAGGCCAATGCCTTCTCAGAATGGGTGATGACCAATCACCCACAAAAATCCTATCAGGAAACTTTCCAAAGTTTAATCCTATTATTAATGCAAAGTCTTTAATGCTAAAAGTCACTTTTTTGTCATTGATTAAGAAGTAAACAACATTAGGGGTTTGATAGACAGTTGTTAGGATCATAATGCCATGCACTATGTTCCCTGAAAATTTTACTTTGGGGGCATTTAGGATATGCCTAAATTGTGTACCATTTATCCAATTAGTTAATCCCAATTCCTCTAATTGTTTCTTGATGTGTGAAATACCCCCGTTCCAGGATACTCTGCCTTAAAAATGATTTGAGGAATGGATCATCAGCTTCTTGGAGGCTATCCTGATAACACAAAGAAAACAAAACAATGCAGAAATGCTAAGAAACAATTAAGAAAAATGGTTAATAAATGTTAAGAAAAATACTGAAGGAGTTACGAAATTGCTAAGAAACAGTAAAGAAAATAAAAAACAATAAAGAAACTCTTAAGAAATAATGAAAAAACTCTAAAAAAAACAGTGAAAAAACTGCTAAGAAAATAATTAATAAACTAAGAACAGTCAAGAAAATGCTAAGAAATAACCAAGAAACTAAGAAATAGTCAAACTTATTTTTTCTTATCTTAACATTTTTCAAAAAGTTGAGAAACAGTTAAGAAACATAGACAGAATTTGAGGAACAGTAAGAAACAATATGTCATACAGTTAAATCCCAACCTGTGAAGGAGTTCCCCACAAAATCCTCAAAATCCCATTCTTTAAAAGGAGCCTCCTCTTCCTCATTTGCCTTAATTTCATTTAGAACCTGCAACAAATTTTGAAACCAAAATTATATTCATACATATTGTCAACATATTAGTTCATAACAGTGCAATGTAGTTATTACTTACAGTGCCTTGCTTGATTTGTTTCTGAACGACCTTTGAACTTGGAATACTGTTTGAGCTATAAATCAGTATTCTTTGGCAAATAGGCTCCTGACTCTGTATCTGCACCTTATTGGCAAATTTAGGCACAAATGAGGTAATCACCCATATGTCCATACCTGAAGAGCAATAGGAAACCCATAAATAGTATACCCCTGCTTCTTAACATCCTCATTCACCCTCTGTTGGTAAGGCCTAAGGTCCTTGTTTAATCCCTTCAGAGTTGCTCTCCATGCAACCTTACCCCAGGGATAGGCAAGAAAGGCATCCACATCCTCAACTAAATTAAAAAGTCTATTATCCAATGGATGAACATTTTCATATCCATAAAAACAGTTGCAAATTAAGCAACACAAACCCAGCTTCCATCCAACTTCCCTATCACTGCAACTATCAAATGCAGCCTCTAATTCTTTCAATAAAATCTTCCTTTGGTTTTCAACTTTATTAGGCCAATGCCTTCTCAGAATGGGTGAGGACCAATCACCCACAAAAATCCTATCAGGGAACTTTCCAAAGTTTAATCCTATTATTAATGCAAAGTCTTTAATGCTAAAAGTCACTTCTTTATCATTGATTAAGAAGTGAACAACATCATGGGTGTGATTAACAGTTTTTAGGATCATAATACCATGTACTATGTTCCTTGAAAATTTTACTTTTGGGGGCATTTAGGATATGCATAAATTGTGTACCATTTATCCTATTAGTCAATCCCAATTCCTCTGATTTTTTCTTGGTATGTGAAATACCCCCCTTCCAGGATACTCTGCCTTGAAAATGATCTGAGGAAGGGATCATTAGCTTCTTAGAGGCCATCCTGATAACACAAAAAACAAAACAATGCAGAAATGTTAAGAAACAATTAAGAAAAATTGTTAATAAATGTTAAGAAAAACACTGAAGGAGTTCAGAAACTGCTAAAAAACAGTAAAGATCTTAAGAAACAATAAATAAACAACTAACAAACAGTGAAGAAACTCTAAAGAAACAGTGAAAAAATTGCTAAAAAAATAATCAATAAATTTAAAAACAGTCAATGCTAAGAAACAACCAATAAAGTAAGAAACAATCAAGGAAATCCTAAGAAACAGTCAAAAAACCTAAGAAACAGTCAAGAAAATGCTAAGAAACAGTCAAAAAACTAAAAAACAATCAAGAATCTGCTAAGAAACAATTAATAAACTGCTAAAAAACAACCAAGAGACTAAAAAATATTCAAGAAAACTGCTAAGAAATAGTCAATACAAGAAAACTATTCATAAAGTACAATTTAATATCAAAAATATATTTTCAAATTAAGAAAACAAAGTTATTGTCACGCCCCCAATTCCAAGCACCCGGAACCAGGGATGTGATGCTGCTATAACTAATCCAAACCACATAATATAAAATAACTAAAATAAAATCCACAACAAAATGCTGAAATAAACTAAATATCCCGTAATACACCCCAGCAGTCTAAATACAACAGTCAACTATCTAAGGCCAAAATGCAGCTTAAACAGTGCGCCGGAACAAAAATATATACATAAGAGTTGAGCG
>MKEJ01090690.1:0-19302 GCA_001753735.1 Embelia ribes
ACTTATGAGTTGGAAATAATATTTCAGTAAAAGAAATGATATTTTTAGACAGAAATAGTATGATTAATCGAGGAATTTCATACCTGATATTTTTTTTAGACTAAAAGAATATATTTAGCATAGAGATATCTATACAACATTGAGAGTACATATTACGAGAATCGGAGGATGTATACCCTACTGGGCGAACGTTTGACAACTCTGAGTCAAAACCTAGCCGGGAAGTGTGGCGATATTATACGAGCATCTAACAGTTATGAGTCAGATACCCTTCGGGGCGAGCGTCTGACAACTTTGAATCAGGATAGACAGGTGACATGAGTTGCATTCAATAGACCCAGTGGCATGAGTTGCCTTTGATAGACCCGGTAGAATGAGTTGCCCTCGATAAACCCAAAGGAATAAGTTGCCAAGGGTGCAGGATGCGATATGATATGTAAGGAGGCTCGATATGCTTATTCGAGGAGGCCTAATGTGCCTATGTGATATGATGTATTCGTAGAGGACGTGAGATGCCATACGTTGAGAGCCGCATCCATGGTTAGAGGCATGAGATGCCTTAGTAATTCATGATTCGTGGTTCATGATTAGTGATTTGTAATTAGTGATTAGTAATTAGTGATAAGTGATTCTTGATTAGAAATTTGTGATTCGGAATTCGGGACTCAGTGCATTCGGGGTTGGAGGCATGAAATGTCTTCGTGATTTTATATTCGGACAAGGTGTTTAGTACCCTAAAATCCAATGGTGGTTGGTATACTTTAGTACCTAGTGTACTTTAGTATTTATTGCATTTAGATATTACATTACTCGTGGTACAGATATATGATATATGTCATCATCGTAGTTGTATGACTCGAGAGAACTTTTAGACTTTACCATATGTTATGAACATGCCTTAGTATTACTTAGAATTTATGAGCATACATTGAAGATGAGAACATGGGGGCTTCAGTGCATTGCATGTGCATACATATACTTTATATTTAATAGATTCTCATTTATAGTTTGGTTTTAAATTTGACTCATACATTTTTACTGTACATGTATTCACGTAGTGTTGTAGGGTCAGGGCATGGGGTTGGTTTGCTAGAAGGGTAAGCATATTTTCTGGAGGAGTTTTAGTGCTAGAGGCGAGCTAAATTCGAGTGGTGATATTCTGAGGTTATATTCAAATTTATGTTTTAGTTTTGTACGAACATATGCCTCGATGAGATTATGTATTGTAGTAGGGTATTGCTGCCTGGATTATGTATTATGTATATATGACAATGTGGATATTATTGTATTAGATACTTATGTTGCACATATATATATTATGGCAGGATGTCAGAATGTAGTTTGATTATTATTTTCTTTTCTTTTCTTTTCTTTTCTTTTCTTTCAGCTCATATCCCCGGGTTTATGGGGATCCGGGATATATCACACGCAGTAGAATTACCCAGCAAGAGTACAACAGTTCATACGCTGCTAAGTATACTCCAACTCTTCATCTTCACTGGTAAAACCCCAGTCCTTACTCTACATTAGTAATCATTTGCCACGGAAATTACGGTAATACATATTGTCTATATATGAACATCACTCGGATCTAAGTACCAATTCTATACATCACCATGCAATCCAAAACCACAACATACTCTTATCAACAGTTTAATCTTTGTAGTTCAATCATTACCTTATATGTAATCTGTAAACCTCCCTTCTATTATTCGATATATACTTAAAATTAAGTAAAAAATTATACTTTTGGAGCAAAATTTTCAAGAAATGGACTATACATTGCATACAAAATGGTCAAAAACCTTAAAAAGGTCATCTCGTTTGCGAAAATGAGGTTGGAAGCACTGTCGGCGATGTGGAATATTTCGATCACCGAAAGGAATATTTGCTTGCCAATGACAGAATGTCCCAATAAACACATCAGCGTCACATCACCATCACCTCAGCACGACAATATATTTTAGTGGATACATCTTCTCCACGTCATTACCACATCAACACCATGACATCGCCACCTCAATGTCGCGTCACGTTACGTCACCACCACCTTAACGGCACACCACTACCACCTCAGAGCTATATCATCTCCACCTCAGCCTCACCTTATCAACACCTTAGCGCCATACCATTGCCACCTTAGCACCAAATCATTGCCACCTTAGCGCCATGTCATTGCCACATCGTATAAGTTTCCCAATCACTGATTACAGTCAACGTTGTGTGGCTGTCAACGTTTGACTGGGTAATGTTAACTCATCCAATTATATATCTAGTTATTCAATTTTCTTTTCTTTAGTAATTTCTATTAAATGAGCATAACTTTCATGTTTCAAGTTATTTTTTCAATCCGCTGAAAGTTACGAATATGGAACTAAATGACGGTCATTTAAAGACCGATATTGCATATGTTTTTTTTTCTCATAGGTATCTCTTTTCTATTTTTAAAGTGTATTTAATATTTAAAAGTAAATAAAAAAGACCCTAGAAATGAATACTTTGTACAACTAATTATACTAAGATCCCCAATTAAATATATTGTGTACTGGACACGTTTTCCGTAAAAATTGGAAAAGTTCGGCCACTGTGTATAACGAGCCTTGGCTATTTTCCCAAATCCTATCCTACTTCGTATGTGTGAGACAGGGAAACCAATGGGAGAGAGAAAGGGATAAGGTTGGTGTGAGACAGGGAAGTACTTAAGGTTGATGGTTTATTTTAAAAAAGATAGAGGAGTAAGAGTGTTATTATGAAAAGGTTGGAGTGAGTGGCTGTATCATCGACGCTACATGATTTTATTTATTTTTAAATTATTATTTACAATTTATTAAAAAATTTCTCCAAAATTTGTATCATCTAAAAAAAATGAAAATCGTATTATCTGACATGTATTTAATAACTTAGCTTTTTATAATAATTCAAAATAGTATCAATTTCTCTATCAACACAAAAGAGGTTTTAAAATTAGCAACGTAACTTGAAATGAATTAGAAGTATTATTTTTGTTCTAACTTTAGCACCAAATTCTTAAAATATTTTTAAGATTTTGTACAATTAATATCTCAATTAAAGACCACGGGGACCTAATGGGATTTTAATTCAAACTAATTACAATTAATTATTTCTCCCAGAGGGGACAGCCTAATTAATACTCATACGTTCTTATACCCTTTTTTTTTTTTTTCGAACTAAAATGGAACCTACTAAAAATAAATCTATTCTTAATATATCCTGTGTAATATCCATTCAGTTCTTGCTTTCTAACCATTTCTCATTTTAAATTTCAAAAATAAATATACAAAAATGAAAAATAATATAAAATTTACTCCCGAAGTAATTTTTAACACAAAAAATCACATTAAATTCATCCTCGTCATACCAGTTTTTTTTTATCCGCTCGCATACTAGTTGCTACTGTGGGGGACAGCTCAGCACCCTCCAAACACGTAGATATATACAGTGTATCTATCTATCTGTCTATCTATCTATATATCTATATATATATATATATATATATATTCGCACACAGACACTCCTCTCCACACTCGTCTCTCTCTCTCTCTAGTCTTCTCCCGTAGCCGCTTCTCTCTCCCCTCTCCCCAGTTGTAACTTCCTCCGTTAATCAATTAAATCTACAGAAAGCAAAATCAAACTATTTAAATCCATCTCAATTACTCACAATTTGCAGTCTCTAAATTTAGAGAATCGCTATTTTAACTTCTAAAATTAGATTTTGTTCTCCACCTCGGGGTGCCTAATTAGGGTATTTGGGGATGAGGTTGGAGGAAGAGAGAGGGTATAAGGAGGAAGGGGAGGATGAGAGAGAGAGGGGAAAGGAAATGGTGGCGCTGAAG
Organism: Embelia ribes; assembly: GCA_001753735.1. Taxonomy (NCBI): domain Eukaryota; kingdom Viridiplantae; phylum Streptophyta; class Magnoliopsida; order Ericales; family Primulaceae; genus Embelia; species Embelia ribes. The sequence continues at coordinate 3,855 of MKEJ01090690.1, forward strand.
CAGTCAATCGGAGGCGGCGGCGGGGGTCCGGCGGCGGCGAAACCGGTGGTGGTCGGATACGCGCTTACGTCCAAGAAGACCAAGAGCTTTTTGCAGCCTAAGCTTGAGTGTTTAGCTAGGTATATATATATATATATATATATATACATATGTATATACACGCATATACGTATATAAGAGCATTCACACCAGTATTTCTATACTCACAGTTTCTTCCATTTCATTTCTGAAATGAGAAATTGGGAATGTGCCACATCAGTATTTTTACTTTTTTCCGGATTCTAGAAATTTCAAGACAAATGCTGCAGTAAATTTTTGGATGGTGAAATCTACTATTACAAATTTTCTATTAAAACATTAAAAGATGTTTCCACCAAAAATTAGAAAACCCTAGTTATCAGTAGGGGAAATAGATTTTCAAACTTTCTTATGATATATTGTTATTCCAATATTTTTTAACAAATTTTGGAGCAAGACTGGTGTGTCAATTTAGAAATGTTGATTTTTAGTGAGAGAATTGAGTTTATAGAAAATGCGACGTAGAAATTAAATTTTCATATTTGATGGTTTCCAATTCTTTTTTTGGGTGAGTTTCAATTTAGTTTCACTTAAATTTTCTTTCATCTGGAAATTTATAGCTCCAAACATGGGGATCTAATTGTTGGAATTGGAGTTTTTAAGTAATGTTGGTTTTCATTTCGTTTTTAGGAGTAAAAGTATTGACACCAGTCTTTCTAAACAACTAGTTTTCTGACTTTACTCTCATTTAATTTCTCATTTGAGAAATCTACTCAAGAAATGTTCCACATTAGTATTTCTATTTTTATACGTTTCTAAAAATTTTAGGTAAATGCTACATTAAATTCCTGATGTGGAAGATGTACTAGCCATAATTTTTAGAAAGGCTGGTGTGTATGCTCTAATGAATCTAGTCCTATTATCCATACATTGTTTGTTAGGTTTTTTAAAGGGAAGTGAAATGTAAATAAGTTTCAGATCCTACAAGAGGTTAGCTAATAAAACAATCCGATGACATTGTTTGAGATATCTTTTGCAAACCAAGGTCAAATTTTCATTTTTTTGGGTTTGAATAAGATTTTACATGCATAGAAGGGTAGGGAGGAGTTAGTGTCAACAGAAGTGATGCATTCTTTGTACCTGTTGTTTGTTAGTTTAATTTATGGGCTTGCGTGGTTGTTCTTTTGAGTTGTAGTTGCTGGAGTATCTTATATTTTTCTTTGGGAATTGTTAACTTTATCTAGTTGTTAGGAATTGATAGATTTTAGTTTAGTTAACTGGAAGGTGTTGAAGCTTGCTTTGCCCTTTTTCCTCTCCTATCGCTTTCTTTAACATTATGTTGTGGTGCATTTGGTGACCATTAAGAGAACTTTTTGGTCAGATTTTGTCAAGCTCTTAGTTTTTTGCCTTTTGTCATAAGTGTTATTTCTCATTGTATGTGAACCAATGAGATGTTTTGAACAGAGAATTTGGAAGGAAGGTAGCAAATGGCAAGAGGGAGGGGGATGCTTCCGTTGCTTGCATTTCATTTTGTGAATGAATATTTGAGGCTTCAACGGAAACCACCTGTGACAGCTGGGCTTTTGGCGGTCAACACTCTCTTGTATTTAAGGATGCCTGCTTCTCTTGATCGCATCCTTCCTCACATCGACCAAGTCTGGTTCAATCCCTATCTCATTGTTAAGGTACGGTTCAACCTTCACATAACACTATTTATCACTTTCCTTTGTGTATTGTGTTGTTTGTTTTAGTGTTAGTCTATTTCCCTTTTTCTGCTTTAATACCAATTTGACTTGCTGATACATTTTTACTTTTGTCTCTTCATTTTTACTTTTGTCTGTTTTTTTGGTTGTGTGGTCGGTAGTCTTTTTTTTGGGCTGGTGGTCATTATTGAACAAGAGATCGAAGAAACATGCTAACACGAGCAAAACACTCAAAAACAGAAATCTTGTTGTTGGTTTTTTCATTCGGCAGATGCATTGGTAGTGGTGTGAGACATAAAGAGAATGCGAAATAAGTTTAAGGAATCCGCTATTGTAGAAAATAGAGGAGAAAAAAGTTTAGGAAGAATCACTAGTCTATGGCACTACTGATATTCTGACAGCAGAATTAGAGAACTAGCGGTGCAAAATAGTAGTTTGCAAACATTTTATAATTGCCCTACCAACACTTTTTTGTGCTTTTCCTAAGTTTATAAACCACCCCCATTTTAGGATATAAACTTATATGCCACTTGATATATCTATATGGATTCATGAACCTGGATTATGTGTTTAAGCCGTTTTTATCTTCCTTTTCCACTTCGAAAGTTTTTCAATGTTTGTTGAGATTTGTACAAGGGCAAGGGAGCTAAAATTTTGTCTTTGGTGCACATTATTTTGTTTGCATATTAATATTTAAAAGGAAGCTATTTATATGGTGTGTGCATACCTCATAGGTTTAGGTAACCTTGTTTTTTTTAAATATGCCGCGCCACTTGTTTATGTGCAATTTATATTTTTGTTTGTTTTGCATTTGGTGGTGGTTTGGTGGAGTTACAGCACAAGGACCTCAAGCGTTTCTTATTATCGGCGTTCTATCACATAGATGAATCTCATTTGGTGTATAACATGGTATCACTTTTATGGAAAGGGATCCGGTTGGAGACTTCAATGGGGAGTTTTGAATTTGTACGAATGGTGGCTATACTGCTTGGCTTGTCCCAAGGTATCACGCTGTTACTTGCCAAAGCCCTGTTCTACTTCTTTGATTATAGAGGTCCTTACTATCAAGAATTTGCTGTTGGTTTCTCGGGTGTCCTCTTTGCTATGAAAGTGATTCTCAATACACAACAGAGCGTGGATAGCTATACCGACATCCATGGAGGGCTTCTTCTAGTGCCAACTCGTTTTGCTGCATGGGCTGAACTTTTTTTGATCCAAGCGTTTGTACCAAAAGCTTCTTTTCTTGGTCACCTTGGTGGTATACTGGCAGGAATTATCTATCTCAAACTTAAAGCAGCTCCAACATATTCTTCGAGAAGAAGAGGATCAAATTTACTGATGGCCCATATTTTTCGGTGTGTTACTAATGTATGTAGCTTTCCCTTTAGGATTTTGTTAGGATTCAATCCTTTGATGACGAGGCACCACCGGAGTTGGGGAAGGGGGACTGTTGGTGGCGGTGGTGAAAGTCATGAGAGGAGGAATAGTGGCACGTGGAGTTGCCAAGCATGCACATTTGATAATACTGGGTTGTTAAATGTGTGCGAGATGTGCGGCACAAGTCGTAGTAATGATGATGATGAAGATGGTGGCCTTGCATCCAATAGGTCTTCTTCAGATTATTTTTCTTACGATATTTCTCCAGAGGAGTTGCGCCAGAGGAGAGTCCAAAGATTCAGTAGTAGATGGTGATCTCGATTGATTTTACCTTGGGGATAGGTGATGGTTTGATGGTGGGTTATTTTTTAAGTTGTTAACATCCCATGGTTAAAAGGAGTACAGAAGAAGACAAGACAACCACAAATAAATTTGTAAGAAAAAGAGATTAGTAAAAATCCACAGGTTTTGTATCGACAGAAAAACAAGTATAGGAATGTTGGAACCCATACCGCAGAAATAATCAATTTCAGAATGTTTGGAATTTTGTATTTGCGCAGAGATAATGTTGAATTTGAACTGCATAATACAAATTTACTAGGCATTAGATTTATATAGTGGTGATGTGGCTTTTGGGTCTGCTAGATATTTGAAACGGGTTGAGATTTTATACATACATACTGTCATTCGGAATGCGTCACATAGGATTGTTGTTGACGCATGCTCATTAAAAGATTGTTTTGATACTCACACAAATCAAATGTGGTGCATTATGAATGACAGTATATAAGAAAATTCTACATACAAGTATGTATAAAATTTCAATCCATTTGAAACGTGGTTTAGCTTAACGGTAGGTTTGCAATTACTGCCTAAGGCTTGTTCAAACATTCTGACTACCAGGACTATCTCGATCAGCTTATTTCAAAGCTTCATTACATTTTCATTTATATACCCTTTCATTTGATAACCTCTCCATATGAGTAATGCATGTTGTACTTGTCTTGCCAGTTGAGAACTTCTCTCACTCTCCCTCTTGCTTCTCATGGGGTTCTAATTAATTTCATTAAATTTCAGCTGCTATTTTAACTTTCCACCTCTGGCATCTTGCGACATGGATTTAACTTAATTCTATCAGGTTCTTGTGTTATGCCAGTGAGAATTTGGTTCGTTGATATGGTTATCCTTAAAGCATTTTGTTCTGTTCTTGTTTAATCGTGTTTTTGTATATGGATTTTAGTGTTTTTCTAGTGGTGGAAGGGCTGTGTTTGACTTTGGAGGGTTTCATTTGGGTGGTGGTGGTGGTGACATGTCTCTGTGGCAGGATGATGGGGGCTTCTCGGATGGTACTTGGTGAAACAATGGCTCGGTTTTGCTGCGTCTTATCCTTTTGTCTCCTTTTCAATAACACACGCAATTGAAACAAACCTGAGAACTAGAAGTAATCTGCAAGCCCGCTCCTTCATGGGAAGTAGAAGTAATTTCCAAACATGATCAATGCAACACTTTTTCCACCATGCCCTCACCCAAAAATAAAATTTAGGTTCTGGTTGACGAGGTTCAAACCGTGCTTTAGGACAAGCTACAGATCAGATTAATGACAAATTTGCCCAACATTTGACCCTTTACTCGAGCATTTGTTGTTTCATTTGCTGTAGATCAAATTGCTCTCTTTTTTCCGGAGCTATTTATTGTTTGCCAATAATCACACTTATTCTTACTTCAACTTGTGATAGAGTGACACAAAATTCTCATAAATGTGAATATTGGTGTCCCTATTGAGTAAATACTTGTACTACTGTTGTTTTATACCTGTAATATAATATAATTAAAAATAAATAAAAATCTGTCTTCCAAATTAAAATGTGAGGGATGAAAAATGCATAATTTGTCATATCTTTTTAGCTGTATTTGCATTCTAAACTTTCAAAAAAATATTTCAAAATAAGAAAATAATAAGTTTTTTTAAAAAAAATTTCCCGTGAAAGATGTCTTGCCGAACTTCTAGAACATACTTTAACACGAAATATCATATTAAATTAATTTGTACTGCATACCGTTCTTTTGCCACGCAGTATTTACTCCCTATGCTGGTATCTTTGTCATAATCCTACTGTTCTTACAAGAGTTCTTTTTAAGATCGCCGAGCACATGCCCGAACATATATAAGAACATCGTAGCAAAATTGAAGCATCTTAACATGCTGTTAGAGGAGAAATTCTATATAACTATATCTTCATCGCCATTAATGAGAAGTTTTTCACAAGGAAAAACAATTATTAATAGGTTACTAAACTATGCCAGCCGAAAATAATGCCATAACTGACCAACTTGTTTGCATGAAATGTCATCATGGCTAGTGGTTTCTCATAAGAAAACATGACTCGAATATAAGGTGATGTGGTAGAAATTTAGTTGCGTGGTTAAGAATCCCGATCACTTATTCAGTTAAACTAGCAGATGTGCGGATGCAATGCATGTGAAGTTTATAAAAATGTTGAATGAGCTAATTAAAGTAAAATGTGTTAAATATTATATGTCTAAAAATATTTATTTGGACACAAGATTTGTAATTACAAATTTTTAATTTAGGCAAATAAAAGATAATTTTTTTTTATTATGTTTATTTTCAAAGTATGAAAGAAACAAATTATGCAAACGGATTGGTTTTGAGTTTAAACTAGTTGAATAGAAAAATAAAATTATTGCTATAAACAAAAATTTAATACTAATTGGTAAAAATATTTGGAAGAGAATAAGAAAATTATTGGTAATTTATCAAAATTAATCTTAATTAGACAAGAAAAATTTTAAATATGTTAAAATTTTGTCGAAACATAAATTCAAATCTTTTCTTCTATTGTAATTATGAAAATCAGAGAACAAACTGACAAGGCTAACTTTATAAAGATATGTCATTAGCACAGAACTTTAGACTCACCCCTCACCGTAGTCTAGATGAAAAAACCAAGGTAAAATTCCCCCATAAAGCCAACTATTGTCCTATAAAAGCTCAAAGTAGAATCTCTCTTTGCTCATACCATCCAAAGCTTTTATTTCTCTCTTTGTTATGCCACCATGATATCCTACTCATATGCACTATTCATATTCTTTACCCAATCAATTTTCTTTACCTATAATCTCGTTTGGAAGCCTTCTCGCAAAGTCTTCTTATTAGATTTTGCATGTTACAAGGCCACAATCAATCAAGCCATAACCAAGGAGGGGATTATTAACATAATGAAGCTTCACGGTGATTGCAGCAAAGAAAAATTACAGTTCATCCCGAAAATGATCCAGAAATCTGGATTAGGAAAATCCACCTATTTGCCCTCGTCTAACTTTAAAGACCCCATGGATTACGGTCATCTTTGGGGTGGTGGATGAGGTACTTGCAAAGACGAAAGTGAAACGTGAAGATATAGGGATATTAGTGGTCAGTTGTTGTGTTTTTAGTACGATACCTTCTCTTTCAAGCATGGTTGTGAATAGATACAACCTTAGAGACAATATTGCAAGCCATAATCTCAGTGGCATGGGTTGTACAACTAGTCTCTTAGCAATTACCCTTGCCAAACAACTGCTTCAAGTTGAAATATACATGTGTATATATTCTTTGTGTTTGTGTGATTTAACTTAAATAAAATTGGATTTATAACTATGTGCAATTATTATTAAACTTTAAAGGAAAATACAACCTTGTTATGAGAGTAGAGAAATCATATTGACTCCTATCCTCGGTTACGACAATATAATTTGCACATGTTTTATGAGATGTTCTATTTTCTTATGTAGGTGCATTATAACACCTATGCTTTAGTAGCGAGTACAAAGAGCATCACCCAACAATTTTATCCCGGGAATGATCTATCCAAAGTTCTGCTCAACATTGCAATCCGATTAGGTGGGGCTGCTATTCTCCTATCCAATCGACCATCTGATCATGGCACATCAAAGTATCAGCTGATTCACAAAGTGCATAATAACACAAGCAGCTCCGACTTGTCACACGGTGGCATTTTTCACGAAGAGGATCGAGAGGGATATCCACGTGTTACCATCACAACAGATCTACTGACTGCTGCACTAATGACCATTAAAACAAATATATCATCATTAGGTCCCCTGGTCCTCCCCACATCTGAAAAAGTATGCTATATTTTCGAATATATCTCAATATACCTCTAGATGGTTGAATCCAAGCCACCAATTCTTGATTTCAAGAAAGCTTTTGTTCATTTTTTGCTACATGTCAAACCAGTGTTGGATTCATTGCAGAAGACCTTGAAGCTGCCTGATGTTTATATGGAAGTTTCTAGAATGACCTTATATAGGTTCGGGAATACTTTCTAGTACTTATATATGGTACGAACTAGCCTATATCGAGGCAAAATAGAAAATGAAGAAAGACGATCGTGTGTGGCAAATGGCATTCGGATCAGGGTTTAAATGTTATAGTCTGGTTTGGCATGTAATCAGAACCGTTGACCACGAGGAGATGAACCCATGGAACAACGAGATTGATGAATTCCCTGTGGACCTCAGTAAAATCGGATACTACACTTTTTAACAAACCACTGTGACATAAAATACAAGACTAGGAGATAAATCATGCTCATACTGATTAGTTGGTTGTTCCCTTTTTTGGTTTCAAATGTTGTCATATCGAACAATGTTTCAGCGGCATTTAACTGGGTAATGTCAGCTACAAAATGTTACCATATATATTTTCTTTCTTTCCCAGTAAAGTATTTTCAGAAATGTGAATATCGAAACAAGTGAACACATAAGTTCTAGTTAGCTCTTACTCAATCCAAACACACCAAGTCAGATGTAACCACATAATATCTACAACAAACTGGATACGCCTTTGGTTGTTAAGTCGTATATTTACGAAATATACTTACGCTACTTAGTTTGTCAAGCGTAAGAAATGACTAACAATTGCCCACAATACTTGCCCCCAGAAGTATTAGTATCCCAAAACTACAATAACGCTTATGATCAAAATATCAATCTAAATCAAATATTTCATTCAATTTCAACAAAATACTTTAGTCCCCCGATACATTTTGTATACATGGCTCGAGTAAGCGAATATAGCTTGACCTCCTCCCATGTATGTTCGTTATATAAATCAAATCTTTGTTCATTGTTCCGCACGGGAAAAAAATGTTGATGGGAAAAAAATCAGAGAAGCTAAAATAAGGGCATTAAATTTAACGTGGTTATGCCAATTGTGCCTACAATTACGGAGATGAAATAAAATTTTATAAAATATCACTCAAAAAATAATACAAAATTCTCATACAATTTTTGTCACTTAAATCACAACTCTCACAACTTATTTTCTCTTTTTTCTGCTGCTTTTGGTGTGATTTGTTGCTTCAAACTTGCACCTATTTATATGCTAAGTTAGGCATAAATCATATCATCCTTACGCAATATGAAACCATGCATTTCACCAACAAGGTGTGGATTTTAAGCTTCATTAATGGTCACATTACACCAACAAAAAAGGCCAGTATACTTCCTCAACAAATATACTTCGAAATTAAATGAGAAAAATAGTGTGAATGTCTTCCTCAACAATTTCTTCAAAATACTGAAATATTCATATTATCATATAATAAAGCAGTATGTTTTACCTTAATTTTAATTAGAGTTTCAAATTTTGGTGGGAAAAAAATACTATTTTAACAGAAGATTTTGAACATTGGATTTTCTCACCAAAAAATTATTGTAGCAATTTTTATAAGATTTCCACAAAGATACGAAGAAAATGCTCTTCCATCATAACAAATTGGCAAGGATTTGTTGCATTCAAGATACTTTTAAACAAACTAAATCGAGTAATATCAAAAACACAAGAAATATTAAAGAAAAAGATGAAAATTATAGCACCTGAAATATTATAAACAGTTTAGTACTCGAGATAGTCGAAACACCATAAATCCAAAATTTTTGTTTTCTTCTCTTACATAATAACAGACTGGATTAACTCAGAACGCAGGGATTGAGATTAATCCAAATCTTGCCAGATTAATGTAACCTCGTTTCTCCATCACATTTCAAACATTAAACACACCAATTTTTGTATAAAATTTATTAAAAAAGGGAACAAATCCAACGGTCTAAAAAATTTGTAGAATTTTTTGTAAAATCATTTATCCCTTGATCCGTTCCCATTAAAAAAACTATAACAATAATTATATATTATATAATAAAAAATAATATTTTTTAAAATGTTAATTAGGGTTTCATAATTTTTCTTAAAAAATAATAAAATAGTAAATTTTCTCATTTAGAAATCTACCGTAGCATTTTTTTAAAAAAATTGAAAAACATTAAAACACCAGTGCCACACATTTCTCCATATCTTGTTCTCACTAGCCGTGTATAATTCGGATGAAGGCTGTATGATAATATTCAAAAAACGGATGAAAAATTGTAAGTTATTCTATTTTCCGCATTAATGAAATCTACAAGTGATAGTACGAAGAAAGAGAATCAAAGAAGAGAAGAGTGATGCGCACTATTGAAGAGAGATAAAGTATAGGGAAATGCACAAACAAATTGACATTTTTACCATCATACTAACCAATTGAATAAAAAATTTGTTTGAACATATATGAAATTTATGAAAAGATGAAAGGATACTTTTGGCAACGGCTAAATTTGACACAACTTCATTTACTCACTCATATGCCTTTATTTATAAATACATATTTGAAAAATCGAATGAACAAAAAGTATAATTTAGAAATACTTGTGGGAATACACTGAAATATATATGTACTCCTAATATATTCCGTCATCCAAAAACAAAAACTTGGAAACATTACCAAGGAATTAGGGCCCGTTTGGAAAAGTATGAATAAAAATTAACCATATTGTTAAACTTAAACAAACTCGGGCTCATCCAATTAACAATCCCGGTGAGACTGAGTTCATTTATAAATGGGTCGGAATTGAGTAGGTAGAATATGGCTTGTTAATAAACTACCTAAATTTGAAGAATTAGGACCCAGTTTTCAAGGATTTAGACTTTTGTAATTAATTTTAATAAAATAACAAAAGTGTAAATTTACATATACAAACATATATAGTTCAAAACAAATTGAACAATAAAAGATTGGGTTAGTTAAGTACTTGTTTAACAAGGTTAACAATAATACTAAATTTTTTTCGTAATCATATTTTGCTTTATTTTATTGCATCAAATTAAGTTGAAATGTTATTACTCTCTGGAAAAGTAAGCTACAAAAGCTTTGTAATGATGTAAATATTTGGTATGTGATGTATCTAATAATGAGTTCTTGTTTGTTTGATGCCTCAATCTAATAATGATGATTATGATGTGAATGAACCAAGCCACTTTATGAATTAAGAACTTGGCTCGGCTCAGCTTCATTCATTTATAAATGATTCACTTCTTAACAATAAAGTAAGGCTTATTTACTGGGAGTAGGGGATTGGCTCATTACCAACTATGTAGAAAAGTAAAGGTAAGGTTAACAACCCTTTTAGAATAGAAATTAAGAATAGGAATAATTTCTAACATTATATAGGATGAGAAGATATATTTTGAGTAGATTTATAAGTAAAAAAAAAAATTATGTTTGGATGAAATTTTGTGCATCTTTACTTGAGTAATTCTATATTGACAAAGTTCAAGAAAATAACAGTGAAGTTAGGCAAAATAGCGGAGGACAATCTCGTAAATTCACAAAACATATTAAGACCAGGTTTTACTTGATAGGTATAACAAGTAATTAAAGCTTTACTTATAACATATGATTCCTTGTAAATAAACTTGTAAGTACATCAAACAAATTAAGTGTACTTGAAGATCAACTCCTTTTTATCAAACAAGCAAAGGAAATCCTAGCGGTTGGATCTTCGTACAAGACCATCATCCTCGGGAGATTCCTCAGAACCGTTTTTGCATATTTTTGTTAATCTATAAACTTGATCAATGATTTTAGACGAAAAGGGTAAATAAACATATGAACAAAGACGTGTAGCGGACAAAAGAAGAGAAGGAAAGTATTATGGTAGCCTCATCGTACGGGAGAAGATCGTGTAAATAACATTCACTTATAGATGACATAATAACAATTGCAAACTAATGCATTTTGGCGTTTCTAATCTTGGAAACAAGAGTAGGTGAAAGTTGCTTTCTCCCGGTGCATTCTTAAATTCATTCATTCTTAGTGTTTCTAAACTGGGTTTATCATCACTTTAATTTCTCAAATGAGATGCTGAGGGAAAAATTTTCTCACATTAGTCTTTATATTTTCGCAAAAAATTATGGATATATTAGAGTAACTTTTTTTGTTGAGAAAATGACTGCTTACAATTTCTCTATGAACAAAAACATTTTTTTTCATAAAAAAACAAATGCACCAATATATTGAAAAAAATATTTTAGAAATTCTGATATGACATTTTTTTTAGATGGGAAATGAGTTTCAAAGAATGAGATTCAGTGTACTAGTGTGAATGCTCTAAGGTTTAGAGCAACCGTTGCAAATTAAAACAAATAATATGATATGGTTACACGTATCAACATTATATGAAATTGTTCCTCTCATCCCTAGTTTTTTTATTAGGTGCACTAAGAGAAAGGTAGTCAAATTCATGATTTTTTGTGTTTTGTCAAATATTCGTTCCTTTACGAGATTCCGCATCATGCATGGAGGCGGTTGCAACAAATATATAAATATTGCTAACATTTGACAAAAAGGTACTGCAAACTGCAATCAAATGTTTTGTAGTCATTTGTGGATGTGATTATTTTTGTAGTGATTCATGTATTATGGACATGTAAGAATCACATGACTCAGAAAAATGCATTAATTTTTTTTTTCCCACCCAAAACCCTCAAGCGCATTGGAATGGATAAGAGTATGCGCATTGGTTGTACCATGTAATGGATAAGAGTTTTGGTATTAGCTGAATGATTCTCTGCAATATAAATAGTCTCACCTGTAAAATCTAACCGATTCTCTTACCCACTAATATGACAAAAGAATATTGAATTGCATTAATAATTGTTATTAAAAGTATAAATTTTAGATATTAGTCACATTGCTCATAGAACAAATAGACACTACTAAGGACTACTGGCAGCCGTGACCACAGAAGTAATATCGATCCCACACTCGAACCTGTGCAGGATTTCCCTTTGAGAAGGACTGAAGACTGAACTCGACACATTATTAAACATGCTCGTCAACATCACTTGCACACTCCTCTTGAAAATCGCTGACTGCAATTGCACACACACAAGAGAGATACATAAACAATCTCAACCAGACAGAGAAGTAAACCAAAAACCAAGAATCAAGTGAACTGCTCTATGATTTTCCTGACCACTTGTTGCCATTAATAGCAATAAAAAATAATATTATTAATAAAAAAAAAAAAAAGGGAAAACAATCTTGAAACAACTAACTTCAAACGAGAAACAATCACAAGTAGCAGCTTCAACATCGCTTTATTGATAATATGGTTCGTGTTAGCAGGTTACACCCTTGCATAAAAAGGAGAAGGGATGGGTTTATATGTAGGATACACCCTTACATAAAAAGGAGAAGGATGGTTTCCAGGAAGGTCTGGGCCCCTTCCAAGATTGGGTGGATTACTTTTTAGAAACAAAAAAGGTAGAAAACACACACACACACACACACACAAAAAGAAGCAAAAACTCATGGTTTGTTTCCATTAATAACCGGAACAAAACCAGTCACAACCTTGACACCAAGTAGAAAACTGTTTGGTACTTTCACCTCTGGCGATTTCACTTTGGTCACCATCTTTTCTCCTTCATCAGGACTGTACGACAAAGTAAATACACCGCCCTCTTCATCAAGCTCACAGAGGGGGACACTAGTTTTTGAAACCTCAGTGGAAATCAAGGTTTTTTGGGTAGCAGGTTTTGGATCAGATACGTGGGAATTGAAGTCAGCTAAACCGAGAGCAGAAGTCTGAACTAGGGTCGGAGTGGTTCGGGTATAGGCAGAGAGCCATTTAGATTCGATATAATCAGCTTTCCTCCACGGTGGACAAGGCATACCCTTCTTCTTTAGGCTTAGTTTTGCTGCTTCTGATACAAGGGAGATCATTTTCAGCAGACGGTCAGATTTCCCCACAAATATGGGTGGCAACATTTGAAGGATGGCCTTATAAGTATTAGTGGATCGTGCGATCTCAAACTCTGATCTGAAATCGATGTCAATGATCAACCTCACGCCATCTACAATCACGTCTATGTATTCATATTCCCCTGCAATATATGTCATGTTTCAAATTTCCCAAAACTTTAATATCTTTCTCATTAGTTTCTAGATGTACAACAATCAAATTTTTGAAACAAGAAAGCGCATCGTGCCATTCCAAATTTCACGGTACACAACCTCTAAACAAATGCAAGTAAATACTGCAAGTCCTAAAATTGCGACTACAAAATGGAAATGTCATCAATCTATTTGAACCACATTTCCTGCAATGTTTCCATTTTCAAAACTTAATACTAAGTTTTAAAACCATAAACTCACACATGCTGACCAAGTCAGCAAATTCCATAATATCGAAACCAATTTTCAACCATATCCAAGCTCTTTTCGCTTTTATATGCAATGTTCTTTACGAGGAGCATGTCATGGTAAACAAAGCTAAATGTCATTACTTATTTACAAGAGATTTCATTGGGATTTGACAAGTACCGGCAGGATAGGAAGACGATTTCTCCCAACGCGATGTGCATATAGCAGCATCGTATCCAAGATCGACCAAACCATTTCTCACTATCTTCGCAAAGTTATCGACTTTCGGCTCGGCTGTCTTGTTTTTCTCAACTATCTTTGAAGTATCTGCCAACAGGTTTCTTTCACAAACACTAGCACAAGGAACCAAACTCTGCCAATAGAAACAACAAATCAGGACATACACACAAAATGAATCAATATTATAATTACACAACAAGCTCGATTCATGTTTCCATAGAAGCATATCAACCTTCAAAGTTTCACATACATCATGACCCGAGCAGTTCAATTCATCGTCTGAGCTGTCACTGAAGCTCCCGTTGAAACAATTGCACCTGCTCTTACTCGGGGACGGTTTATCATTTTCTTCGACAAAATTTCGCACCATCTTCGCTAAACAGACCGAGTTCGGTTCGAACTCAGAGAGGCCATCTACGGCGATCTTCTCAACAGAAGAAGTCCTGGAGTGTCTCTCAAAAAGCCGCTTGAGCCGCGACTTTCCCCCAGGCTTCGTTGACTCATACCGAGTCGGCTCATTTACACTACTTATATCTATAGGTTGGATCCTCGAGGGTATATGCATAATAGTACTATCTTGAAAACCTAATCAAGGTTATATGAATCACTTAAGTCGCACTTTCCAGTTTTCAAGTAATTGAAAAGCTGATGAAAATTAAAACCTATCAAAATGAAATCACCAAAATATTAGTAATTAATATGCATGGATCGAAACAAACTGTTTAGAACATAGTCAGCATCGCAGATCATCAATTGGAATTCATACAAGCTAATAATTCCCCAATATGTATCAAAATTTGATCGGTTTAAGTATAATCTAATAAAGGTTTATACGAGCTATTTAAACCCTAGCATGGATGAAAATTAACTTCATATTAGATGACATATTATGCATCGATTAAAACAATTGAGCGAATTCGAATCTTCTAAAACACACTCGTCGTCTCAGATCATCATTAGAAACACATACAAGCAAATAATTTTCCCAAATTAAATACGATAAATCGAATTTGAGATGATTATGTAAAAACTGATACCTTAATCTATCAGATTACGATAATTATATCCATCGGTTAATTTGCTTCTCAATTACACAATTAGAGCTCGCTTTTGCTTAGGGTTTTGCCAAGGTTGCTATAAGTAACGTCATATTCCGGCGAATCCGATAACTATCTACCGCCGGCGAGAGTCTCCGGCGGATAAGGCGGTGACCGGCCTCTGGCGGAGAGGATGTTTTAGAGAGAGAGAGAGTGAAGAGGAGAGAGAAGCAACAGCAGGCGGAGGAGAAATTGTGACGAGATATTTAGATGATGCGGTGGGGCTCAGTCAGTGGGACGATTTGACACGCTGGCATCCTACGTGGCGGTTCATATGTATATCTTTTCTGTCCACGTGTCGGCACGTGAATACTTTATAATTATATATATTGCCACGTCCGCTATTTGGTGGCGCAGCTTCTTGTGGGAATTAAGATAATGTGATATATAAAATGGAAATTTGATACTTATTAATGATTTTCCTAAAAAATACAATGTTCATTTATCTTTTATATATATATAT
>MKEJ01090695.1:0-16850 GCA_001753735.1 Embelia ribes
GAAATTAATTAAAAAAAAATAGGATACTCCAAATAGCGTGTCCGTTATGCATCTAGCCGCATTTGAGTCCCCGGAGAATCCGATGCGGGTACGGCACCCGATTTGGAGTGTCCGTGCTTCCTAGTTCTTAACCAATTTATCACTGTTCATTTACTAAAAGGAATAATACTTGAATCTAATAGTGAGGTAATCATTGCTCTGAAAGGAAAAAACAAAAAAACAAAGAAAAAAGTGCAAATATGAAAGATTACAGTCCAAAAGGTGTAGCCATGAAAAAAATGTTGCCAGCCATAATTTTCAACAATCAATAATATCGGCAAATGAATAGTTGTAATGAACTGCAGCAGCAGCCAAGCTAATAAAGCAGAAATACGAGCACAAGAGTAATGGTACCCTTCAACATAAAGGAAGGCTAAGGATTCTTTTCTTTTTTTTTTTTCCTCCTGAAAGTTAATGTTAAGGATTCTTTATTGGCTATTCTGCATCATTCTTACCCTGAAAACCATTTATTACTTCTAAAGTTTCACTTGCAAATAAATTGTAGTGGAGGAAACCTAGCAAGCATAAAAACAACACCAAAAAATTTCACCTCCATCATGATTTGACTATTTCATTAGACCACCATCTGGGTGTGGACCTGCAGCCTCCAATGCAACGAAATTTGGAACAGAAAATAATTAAAAACCAATATTATTTTACCACATAAACATATATTCTTAATGCCCCCACTGAACAAAAGTTCTGGAGCTGACGAGATCCACCTCATATTGTATCGTTACCTAAGCTCGGAGATTATCACTGGAAGAAAAGGTGGCAAGATCAACCTCAACTAACCCTTGCTATAATAGCTAACATGAGAAGTAACATAAGAGATTTGTTTTTCATTGCTGGCAAATTCAATGCAACACAATATCAGTTTGTTGCAAGAATTTTTTAATCATAAGTAGATATCAATAAACTGGAACTAATGATACTGAAATTTATCAGCTTTCATAAGGTAACAGGTTCTGCGAGGTAATAAGTCTCTATAGGATCTTAGAGACTTAAAGTTTAGGCTACAGATTTTCATATAAGATGCATCGCATTTATAGCATCGTATCTTTAATTTCTTGTTCATAGTGACAGAAGTGTGGTCAAATAGGATGCAAAAAATTACATAAAAATTGATAATTAAACAATTGATGTACGACTGACAAATTTACTGTTGCAACTTGGTATCCTCAATAAACTTGCAAATTTCCAACTTAAAAGAACAAACATGCCCGTGAACTATTAAACTAGAATCTAGTATAATAAGTGGTCGTATAATTCTACTTGTTGATTTTGTTACCTAAGATCAATGCTGCCGAAGGTGATTGAGGTGCTCAGCGAAAGGTGAGATATAAGCACCTCATACGGGTCCAGGAGAGGTGTCATCAATAGCGTGATGCCTACTGGCTAGGTGAACGTCCAAAGCTGAGGGGATAAAACGAGCGCTATAATCCTATCGTACAATATTTTCACTTTTGTTAGTCTAATTATGTTACAACAAATCTTCTGTAGATTCTGGATTTAGATATGCCACACTATGCCTAGCGTTGCATCTTTTGGAACTATTATTGACTTGACTGGAAAAATTGTAATAACTAACTGGATCTGAAATAGCTAAGAATGGGGGAGATTCCTTAAGTTAAAATGCACATAACTGGCAAAGGCAGAATTATTAGTGAAGAGAAAAAAACTTTCGCGATTTAGAATAATGAAAGAGAAAGTTATGGCTAAGATTCTCACAATATGCATGTGATACGATAATAACAATATGCCTGATAGAGATCAGAGTATTTGAAGTTGCTTTTTTGGCTGTAAATTTAAGTAGACAAATAATACTTGCAAATTACTTGACTTGTTTTGCAAAAGATAGATACTAAAGGACCATGCTACATTTTTTCAACGGTTATTCTTACTAAAAGAAAATAGAAATGTTTCACAGGTGATGCATATACAACATAGAGCTTGAAATAAAAACGGAAGTTCATATACAAGATACTTTCAGTATATGAATTCATTATTTCTTTTTCGCATTTTAAATTTGCTTTTAAATCTTAATAATTAATGCTTCATCTTACGTGGGGTACGGATCTACCACCTCAGACAATAAACCTGGGACCTGATGGGACAATGCCATAAACAACACAGCCTAGTATTCACATCACAAGTCAAAAAACAAGCCTATTTGTTGGATGCCCCATACACAATGTATGATCTAAACCACATCATGAGATAAATAGTATCTGCACACTTGTAAAATCTACACAATCATAGTACGTACGCACTTGTAACATTTGAACAAACAAGCCTCCCTAGAGACATGAATTATATGTGTGTATCGTAAAATTAACAGGCAACTTATACACTTAGACGAACTGTTACATTGCATTTGAATTGTGTTGAAGTGAATATAGATTGCACAATATATACATTATTGTTTTTGTACTTCCTATATGCATTGTTCAATCGATATAGAAATACAAATACAATTTGGTTTCAGCTCATTAACCCATTCAGTCTATGTAATTATTTCTTCGAAGTTTATTTTGTGCGTAACGTCATCTCCATAACCGTAACAATGATTCTTAGCAACTGATAGTTTAGAGGCCTAAAACAAAATATAACTTAGGGGGATCAGTGGCAACCAAAATCGCGAAATTAAAACATAATCCAAAAAAAAAAATGAAGTAATATCTTAGATACGAATGCGATTTTGATACATTTGTGTACTAAATTTCTAGCTACCTTCTTTATTGGTCTCATAATGGTTGCTACTACGAAATTAAATTGTGACAGAACTTGACAACACGCAAACCGTCAAAGAAATTTATGTGCACCCAGCGTGACACAAGGACATTAAGAGGTTATTAAAAACGAGATACAAGGACACATTGGCATAAAATCACACTAAACCTAAATGTAAATGTGGTATGTTCGAAAATCGAGATATTTACAACATGTTAACAAGATGGAACTAGTCAAAACTAAATCTTGGTCCGAACTTTAATCTTGTCCCATGCATTTCGCATGTTTGAGCAACTCCAATTATGATACTCATGAAAATTGAAACAAATGCTCGTTCGTTGCCCCAAAACTGAAACAATATAGTTCTTTAATGGAACCACAGCTCGAATTGAATTCCCCATATAAGTACAACTGAATTCAACTAAAGATAGAAAAATATGAGTGAATCAAATTGCAATACTAAATATCAGATACCGACAAAAGATTATGTTTATTATAAGTAAAATACTAAACTGATTATTACTCTTCTTTCCAATCTTCCTCTTTTTCCACCCCTTATTTCTCTGCCTTTCACACACCAATCCACTACCTTCCCCAACAAGTTTCGTCCTTTTGTTCAACTAATTTGTTGTCTCATCTGCATAAATCCATCCACTATCTTCTTAGATCAACACAAACACCTAATTACTCGCAAAATTTCTGTTAAGAAAATAAAGGTAACTTAGACCAGCCATTTACTATCTTCCCCCAAGTTCAAACCCCAAGTCCAAGTATATTATCCCTAAGATTCTGGCAATTGAATACATTTCATTTCATCCTTTCTGTCTAGGTATTTTTTCCCTAACCTGCATTAATCCATTCCACTAGATTTTCTGATCTGACAAATACCTAATTGCACGCTCCATTTCTGTTAAAAGATAAAATTATTATAGATCCATAACAGTAACTGATTGTTACATATGTTTCAAATCCTTCCCTCTCCCCTTCAATTCTATCTTTGATACTGTCATTTACTATCTTTCCTAAACCCTAAGTCCAAATATTCGAACTCATAAGATTCCGGAAAATAAAAACAAACAGGAAACAACAATTAAAATAACGAGCAAGTGCAGGAATTACACGTAGTAACTAATCCAATCCAAAATGATCAAATCAAATTCAACATTTCTAAAAGATAAAATTGTTAGTCCAATTATACACACACACACATACTCATATACACAAACACACACAACCGAAACACTTGATCCCTACGATTCTGGCAACTGAAAACATTGCGTTAGGTCCTTTTTGTTTGCTTATTTGTTTTCATATATGCAATAAATCCCTGCCACTAGCTTTGCCTGAACAACCCAATCACCTAATCACGCTTTTCATTTTTGTTAAAAACAAAACTGAAATTACATATATCCATAAACATAACTGATCAAAAACAAAACTGAAATTACTTATATCCATAAACTAACTAAAATTACTTATATCCACAAACACACATGAATTGGATCAACAAAAGAAAACAAATTATAATTAAATGACACTCAGAAAGCAACGAGAACTATATCTACTACTAAACAAAACCCCAGAATCCATAATTATAAAATCAAATTCCACTCTTTTTGAAAGATAAAACTGTGCTTGCAATTATATGTATAAACACATACACACAAAAAGAAAAAAAGACACCGCGATCCCCACGATTTCGGAAACTGAAGTAAATTCATTAAGCCTTTTTTGTCAGCTTATTTATTTCCAAATCTGCAATCTATTCCACTAGCTTTGTCTGAACAACACAAACACCTAATCATGCTCTTCATTTTCATTAAAAACATAAATAAAGTTACTTAAATCCATTAAAATCAAATGATCAAAAACATCACTTTAAAGATCATGGCTAAGCATTTATAACATGCCAGCAGATACAAAAATCCAATCAACCAAATTGGATCAACAAAAGAGAAAAAAAGAGTAACCAAATTACACTCAGTAAATAACAGGAACTATAACTAGTAACTAAATAAACCCCCGAATCATTCCCTATGAAGAAGTTATCCGGAAAGTCTAGGTCGGCCACTGTTAATCACGGTCTTCATTTTCATTAAAAACATAATTAAAGTTACTTAAATCCACAAAAAAAAACCTCACCAAAAACTTCACTTCAAAAACCTTGACCAACCAATTATAACACACCAAAAAACACAAAAATCTAATTTGCACAAATTTAAATCAAACTGGATCAACAGAAGAAAAAAACAACAACGATTAAATCCTACTCAGAGTAACAAGAACTACAAGTATCAACTAAACGAAAATTCAAAATTCACCTTTTTTTCAAAGATAGAAGTGTGTTTTTGTGTGTGTGTGTGTGTGTGTGTGTAGAATTATACAAAAATCTAATATAAACAAACCCAAACAAATTGGATCAACAGAAAAATAAAAAATAAAAAATTACGATTAAATCATACTCAGCAAATAACGGCAACTATAATTATCAACTAAATCAAATCATTAAATTAAATTGAACTTCTTTTCAAAGATAGAAGCGTATATCTATATCTATCTATATATATATCAATATATGCGTATATCATTACCTACGAGAGGGGCGTGCATTACAGAACCTGTATCAAGTCGGCGAATTTTTGCGGAATTTAATTTCCAAATTTGGTCGATTCGACGATGAGTGAGTATATATATATGTTATTGTATATATAGAAAGAGAGAGAGAGAGAGTTGGGAGCTCGAAATCAGAAGTTCGTTGAAAGCCTATGGAGAAACGGAATTCGGCCGGCCTATGTTATGATCGGCAGTGCGCTGGCCTTTGTGAAATGACTTTTATGCCCTCGGTTCGCCACCAGTGGGCAAATAGATTAGTAAATGAGGGGAGGGTTACTTTTGTAAAGTCTCTGATATCAGCCACGGGCCGATGATATGCAATCAAAATGGTTGAAACCACTGGGGCGTTTTCGTTTTGTAAAGCCCGCACTGAATCGATACTAATATTGAATTACTGAAATAATATAATTCACGCTTCTAGTAAAATTTTAATGTGATTCTATAGGAAATAGAAATAGTTATTTTTTAAGCAGTTTATTGAAATTATTTCAATTTCAATAAATAAGTTAGGAGGGTTTGAAAATCAAGTGATAGATATGCAAGTGTGATAACTTATATATAGAATCTTAATGTACCGAAATATCTTGGCAAGGGACTGAAAATATTATTCACCCTCCTCGGAAATTTACTTTATGTAATAATTAATGAATCGATACCTTACACAATTATAATTACTTGGAAACTAGTGTAGTAAATCACATTTCATCGAAATGTTTACTACATACACAATTGATTATGAGTTTATTTTTTTTTATCAATCGTTGATGTAGAGATTTTTTACACTATTGGCATTGGATAAAACACATGTGCGATTTTAATACGTGGGAAATGCTATAAATATATATCTGTTATTCATCTAAACATGCCGGTGTATCGGTGTATTAAAATTAAATTCATTGTTATTTCGATCTCGTTTTTATGCCTTTAGCTATTTTCTTTTCAGCATTTTTATTGTGTTTCGGAAATGCTATTCCCCACTCCTCGAAAATTTACTTAATTTATAACGCATTATATCAAGTGAGAAGCAAAACCGAAGTATGTTATGATCGTCTATTTGCCGAGTTTTATTCAGTAAACATTTATGTCATTGGAGTGCCAATGGAGAGTAATTAATGACAGATGGGTACATTAGAGAGTTGTATTAATATCTTTTCCTCTTATTTTGCTCTAATTAATTCTCAATACAATTTGAGTTATCAATATGATTTTCAATAAAATACTTGAAAGGGAAAAATATGATTCTCATATCTAATAAAAGATGAACCAATATGAGTAATGAATCTAATGATGAACAAATTGATTTCAATTAGTGAAAATATCAATAATTTGAGCCGGAAAGGAATTAAAATTTCGATTGAAGATAATGTGAAGGTTGGCATTGCACATTATAAAATTTTACTTGATAACACATTAATTAGCCAAAATATCCTCTAACATCAAATTTGTTCGGCTCGCAGAGTATCAACACGTGACTCGTTTCTATTTTATCACAAATTTTAGCATGTTATTCACTTTTATTCAATTTTTTGTGCTATCATATTTCGCTAACTCGATTCACGTTATATGTTTTATTCGTTTTCGGATCCAGTTTTAATAAAATAAAATTGGCTATTAACAATGAATTCCCCTTCTCGAAAGAAGCTCACAGTTGTCTTTGGGATGTAGTTAAACTTTACAATGAGGGAGTAACATTTTGTTTTAGCTTAAATTTGTATGCATTTAATATTTAATTAATATGATACACTTTAACAACTAAGTCAATTCTTTGACTGAATGTATCATATTAAATATTCAATATTAAACACATAAAAATTTAATTCTTACCCATCTTTAATGATAATTGATAACCATAAAACTTAATTAAAGTACAATTAATATACATAAAAAGCACTCACTCCATTTCAAATTATCTGTCATTCTGGTGAATTTTTTCCATTTATTTTTATTTTATATTTTAGAAAACCTAAGTTGTATTAATTACTTTTTTTTAATTTTACCCTTATTAACTACTAGTCAAATCAAGTTGAAAGAAGTACACTCTTTCTCAACCAGCCCTATAGGAAACATAATGGCCTTGTTTGGTGTCTACTAATTACTAAAAATAAAAATATTACTTGTTTGAACTAGAAAAAATAAAATATTTATTACTTAAAAATAACAAAAATATACTTCTACAGAAATAAAAATTATATTACTTTTTACTCTCATATTTTACTCTATTACTAATTATTTTTTACAATTTCCAATAAAAAAGTATATTTTTTTAATTTCTACTAAACACACGTACAATACTTATAAATATTACTTAGAAGTATATTTTTTCACTTCCAATAAAAAAATATACTTTTGTACTTTTAAGATGTAACAAAACGAGTCCAATATATAAAAACTGGTAGCAACTCGCAAGTGACTTGTATTTGATAGGAGGGCACTTAGATTTATCATCTTCTTTCGTAATAATCCTATAGTTCCGAGTGTTCACATTTTATCAAGTTAACTGTTAATTGAAGTTTTTAGAGAATCAGGACTGTATATTGTGTAGGTGTATACGCATACATATATAAAACTTCCAAGTAGAACAAAAATGCTCGAGTCAAGAACAGCTCCTGAGACTTAATCTTTGCAGAGTGATTTTAGATTCAACATGGCCTTCAAAGTTCAAAGTTGAGTGGTAGTCTGTATCAAACGAAAAAATGACCTTGTTTACACGCAATCAGTACTAAATTATGGCCTATGGGAGACTCTACTCATAATTGATAACTTCACATCAGAAAAGGAATACACGTATACACATTTCAATTGACATTGAATCTTATAAACTGTGTTTAACCAAGCACCAAAATTCCTCAGATGATGCTGACAATTAAGCATCATGCAACATTTCTTCAGGCTAATACAGAAGGAAAAAAAATGAAAAAACAGGATATAAAACTGCCACGAGCGAAGGCATAACTAGCCTGCCAACCTGGGCAGTTAAATAGCTTTTGATACAAAGTTTTAGGCAGAACAATTCACGGAAAGGCTTTCGGAGTTTTTCCCGTATTTATTCTGTACAGGATTCTGCTAAAAAGAAGAAACAGTTCGGAAATTAGCTCTTCTGGATGAGGAGAAAAAAAAAAAGATGAGGTCAAATTAAAAGGAATAAATACTATCTCCATGAGGTCCTTAACCTTTCAGATTTTGGGTCATAATGCTATATTATATATAATCAAAGGATTTGTCTGGCTCATCACCGAGGCATCGAATCCTCAGAGTAACCCACACCCGGATCACCTAAAAGAACGAACATCACAAATATATTTAGGGAAATTGAATAGCTCCATATATAACTTTCAGAAATTTTCTACAATCAGAAATTTGGAATCAAACGGTCAGAAACCATTACTGAAGACAGAATCAGTCGATGAACGTGGTGGTGATGCGTTCCTCCTTTTGTCTGGCACAGAGATTACAACATTGAGGATTTATTAACATTTCCATGATAGATGGGCACATAACCAAGGGCCCATAGAGGTAAAAATTGCACAACAGCTTGAAGCCTATGAAGCTTTAATGATACAGGTTTCATTTACCTGGACAACCTTGGCAGTTCTTCGGCAAGACTAATATCTTATCCTCGTTGAATATATAGCATGACATTGACATACAGAACTAAACAGGAGGAAATAAGTTTACGATAGATAGAGGTCATGTACCACTAGAATTGCGTAACCCTTTGACAGCTTCAAAGTTTTTGTACGTAT
Source organism: Embelia ribes (assembly GCA_001753735.1). Classification (NCBI taxonomy): domain Eukaryota; kingdom Viridiplantae; phylum Streptophyta; class Magnoliopsida; order Ericales; family Primulaceae; genus Embelia; species Embelia ribes. The sequence continues at coordinate 9,129 of MKEJ01090695.1, forward strand.
AGCCAACGAAACTTAAACCTTCAGGAGTCATCAGCATCTGACCATATTTTATAGTAACAAAATTAGAGGCCTTGCAGAATCTTTCAGGAATTGGACTGGGAAATTTAAACATAAAAATGATGTATAAAAATAGGTGCAAGCAGCGTTTTGGAAGCTATATATATATAAAAAGAAAAAGAAAAAGAAAGAAAGAAAGAAAAGGAAACCAAAACACAACACAACACACATTGAAGCAGCGACAGTAGAAGACTAAGACATCCAAGTGGCCAACCACTAGGGATCATTCACGGTGAGTCATATTACATTCTTGCTTTCTGTTCCTGAATTAGGTCATACAGAAATCGTACTCTGAAAAAAAGTCAGAGTCTTGCAACATGTGTTGTCTCACATGGCACTCGTACTTCTTATTTGTGCCTTCATAAAGTGGGTTCAACTAGGGGAAGTAGAAGTTTCATAATCTCTGGACACAATCTACATGCCAAGGAATTCTTTTTTTGAGCAAGTCAATGCTATGGGGTCGATACATGCACATTCCAAGTAACTAACATAGTAAGATACATACCAACCGCAAACCACCAACGCACCCCCACCAAACAAACAAACAAACAAAAAAAGGAAAAAGAAAAATATGTACCTTTCTCAAGGGTCCAGAACCCATTCTTGCAGCTGCTGCCGGAGGATTTACCTGGGAGTTTGATACATTTTAGGACTTTGCTAGGAACAGCGAAATAAATAAATGACACAATAATAATGGCAAGCAAGGAAAAAATTATACGGCTCTCACCAAAATAGTAAGAATCGACATAAAAGCAGCAGCAAAGGGATACCAGTTTTTCTACTTCAGCCATTCTTTCCTTTTATACACCATTGTGCTATTTGCATCACACTTTTTACAACTTTTCCTTACCATTCAAAAAACCTAAGGGTGGGCAATTGGGTCCTTAAATCAGATTCTCATATTCAGTAATTTATCTCGAAAAAATGCCAGTCTTTGCAGATTTTGTTAACATTTGGGAGCAGAATCTCATGCCAGCTGATCTTATGGAGGAGCATGTACATCAATTTTAGAGAGAGGCATAAGGTAGTTGTTGCTAATGAGGGTCAGCAGGTTTTGATGAGATTTTCTGCTAGAAGTTGGCAAGTTCATGTAAAAAGAGACTAATTCCCCTCATAGAGGAAGACCAAGTGATCAGGTAATAGATTTGTCTGTGTTTTCTACTGGGAAATGCCATGTGTTCTTGTAGTGATTTTAATAATAGTGTTTCTCTTTGTTTTTTTCCCTTAAAAAGAAGTTACTCTTTATTCAATCGACACGTACGTAAAAAGAGGAGACCCAGTAAATGAGGACCCTGCACAGCAGTTATGAGTAGTTTTATCCTACTTTTGAAAACAATGTTTTCATTTTTAAACTTCATGACAAATTGAACAACCAAACGCTGTTCCGAGCATCTTTTAGCTTGCTAAAAGCTCTATGCAAATTTGTATCTTCTCTCCCCCCACCTTTTTATTCTGATTCACAATCCAAATCTTAAATGTTTTCAATATTCAACATTTGTCAGAGTTCAAAATGGTCCGATGTTAACTTTTGCATGGACTTCTGTAGCTCAAGGGGATGGGAATTTTTTTCTCAAAACATATCAGTTTAATAACCAACATAACAACAATATAAGGGCTTAAAAGAACCCATACATGCAGTAAGTCATCGATCATTTTGATGCCATGATGAGGCTTGTAGCAATCTTAATTTCATCATACATTGAATCCATTTAAGCTTGTAGTAGCATCGAAGATGAAGAGCCTTACATTGTTCGGAAAATCAAAATTCAAGGTAGAACACAGGATTTCACTGAATCTTATCATTTCAGCAATATCCAAGCAGCGAACAAATTGGTCAGTATGGTTTCCTTCCTATATATACTATTCCTCATTCGTCATTTACAAACTCTCCAATATTTTAATTTATTGAATTGTATGTGTTTAAATATCACCTCGAGTAGTCAATCCAGTAAATTTTCTGAAGATGTCCTCATCATTTTCGTTTTGTATTTTTCCCAATACTTTCTCACAAAAGAATTCACAAAATAATTCATAATGACACCTTACCTCATCGAACTTCATAAAATTCTGAGTATCAAGTTCACCATTGACCTCTGGTTTAAATGCCGCCTCCATGTCATAAAGTTTGTCCCACGAAATATCTTTGAACCAGGGATGAGCCTGATTGAAACCGATGAAAGTCGAGCTTGAGATACCCAAAAAAAAAAAAAAGAAAAAAAAAAGAAAAGAGGAATGATGTAATGTAATTGTTGTATATTTTTTAATTTTAAATACTTTTGTCATAATTTTTCTTGAAAAAGAGGTCTTACTTTGATATCTTTTGCTCCATGAGTACCTAGCCTATGTTCAACATCGCAAAGCAATCTACAGATCAAATCTCTTGCTTCAGGAGACAATCTTGCTTCTGGAGGAAACTTCAAATGATTCTTCCAGTGCACAATCTATAAAGACGTAATCAAGACAGTTATACATTACACATCAACAGTTTTATAGTGATCGTTTTCCACAGGCTCCCTCATCAGTTGGATTACAATATATTTATTAGCTTTTCAGAAAAGATTATAATGGAATGAAATTAATTGCAGTAAAAAAAGAGGTCACAGCTAGTTTACCTTCCTACAAGTTGTTATAGAATCATCGGCATAGAAAGGAGCATAACCAACGAGCATCTCGTACATTATAGCGCCAAGCGACCACCTGCAACAAGGCTATTATTAAGTAGAAAAAAGAGTGACAGTGATTTACCAAATGAAAGATCACACTAATACTTTCAATCTACCATTTTCTAGGCAGATAGTGGAATAACCCATAAAGACCAATCTGTGCACACATGGACAGAGCCAAAGGATTGCTCAGGGGAGCTTCAGTGCTTCCCCTTGAAAAACTCACTCTGAATCATATATATATATATATATATATATATATATATATATATTAGTAAATTTTTTTAAATGCCGTCCATAATATTTTCTATGATGTTGAGCTCCCATATAATTTTCTAAAATGTGCATCCCATTAAAGTGGTATGATTGAAAATTTTGGTGACAGAAAACTTTATACAGGTTCTAAGAGCAGATAATGATAATTTGCAATTTGAACTTACCAATCACACTCTTTGCCATATCCTTTTTTCAACAAAACTTCTGGAGCAATATAATCAGGTGTTCCCACAGTGGAAAATGCCTGGAATGGAAAAGAACACGGCAAGAGCCTTTAAATCACGGTCATAAAGAGTAAAAAGTTTTGATATGTGATAAAGCACTCTAGCAAGCACAACTGAAAGCAGTCGAACTTCCAAGCAGAGGGTGTAGCAGGCCATAAAACATAATTGAATGCAGTCGTATAACTTAGTAAGTGACTTTCTAGCACAGAACTAGTGGAGTATTTTTCGTTACTCATATACCTAAAGAATTTGAGACTATAAACATTAAGGAGAATTGCCCCAAAATAATATTTTATATGGTAATAATATGCCCAACATTCATGGAGGGGTTAGACAGACTCTTGAAACGCGTCCGGTTGCAAGTGAATGTGTGGACTATAAGCTGAACAGTTCATGGAGTAATTTTGCAGTAGAACAAAAGGGAAAGCATGTATCATTTTCTAGGAATTCTCAAAAATACTGTGGAGAAAATACGTTTACGGGATGTGTGGAGGTATCCGTAATCATTTTATCATTAGAATATCACTCTAACTTTACCAATTCTTGGTCAAAGTGATGCCATGATATTCATTCAGGGTTTTGGGGGCTTAGGAAAAACACTTTATGCAGTTTTTTGTCTTCTTATCTGATCAGGCTGCACGCTCATGCTTAACAGAGTTTGCTTCACTTGCCAGTGGTTTGTTCTTCATCTTAAAGAAGGAAACAACTTCCAGGGGGTGGCGACATATGAATACATGCATACTACTGGATCTATTGTCAAATTACCTACAGACTACAGTAATCTCCAAATCTCAACATTCCAATATCAAGCACCTCATATGTTACTCTTAGAAAAGATTTCAATATAGCAACAGATTTTCTAATCTAAACTAGTATATAGAGTATTGCCACTTGACTATATAAGGGAATATCTCATGGCATTACCAGTGTCCTCCTATTCATTTGCCAATGCTGCAACTGTTCTTGGGGGCTTTTCCAACGACTTCCATTAGGATTATTTGGAAAACATCCATTTACATCCATAGATTCCCTCAAGTGTTTATCACTCATCACTTCATTTTCATTGACAGGAGATAAAGTTGAACAATCAAGAGGCTTGCAAAGACCAAAATCAGAGAGCTTCGTATGACCATTTCTATCCAGGAGAAGGTTGTCAGGTTTAATGTCTCTGCACACGCATGGCAATAAATTTAAAAACACCTAAATACAAAAACGTACAAACATTTTCTTCATTTTATTTTGCTTCTTTTCGTTTTTTTTAATGCAAATATTAATTAAGGATCTTAACATGCTTCTGTGTGTCTAAAACTATAGCATCATGCGTACGACAGACATTGTAAACCAACCTGTGGATGTAGTTATGCTTATGAATAGACTCTATGGCAAGAACACTTTGAGCTATGTAAAATTTAGCCACAGTTTCAGTTAAAGTCTCTTCTCTTATCAGCAGAGACATTATATCGCCACCAGGCAAGTATTCCATGATCAGATACAAATAATCAGCATCTTGAAAAGAATAATAAAGTTTTACTATGAAGCGGCTGGCAACTTCGGCAAGCAAATTTCTTTCAGCTCTAACATGTTCAACCTAGGCAAAAATGAAGAAGACAAGGAATCAGTGAAAAGAAGAAAGTTGCTACTACAACTAAGAACTCAAAAAGCATATCAGAATGCAGTTTTTGCAATTGTCATGTAGATAAATTACCGAAGGTTAAATGAGTGACTGAAAGTGGGATTTGACCAAGGTTTAAAGGTCAAACCGAAGTGGAAAAATAAAATCATTGATTTTGTGAAAAATGATAAAGTGGCAGATTTTGGGGCAAATTTATCAGCATTTCCAATTTAATTTTGAAATTATAAGGGTATTGAATAATATATTTCTGGAAAGATCTATGAATTTGGAGTTCAACCCAAAAATGGATCCCGATTCCAATTTTTCTACATGGAGTTATGACCGTTCTCATAAAATGGTGCAGTGCAGGAAAACACACTCACGTATATTAAATTTGGATAATTTCTAGTGTTTTATTATTCAAATGTTAGTTATTTTTCATTCTAGAAGTCTATGTACTAATTATGGTCCAATCTTAGATTTTCTAGGTGCTTTATTTAAATTTCAACTCTTTTAGCTTCCCTAGACCTGGAGGGTTGTTCCTAGTATTTTAGTATAAATAGGGATTGGGTGGTAATGTAGAGAGACTTGAGAATTATGAGATTTAAATCTGAGTTTGGAAGAATTATTTCTTCTTACTATCCTTATAACTCTTATCCTTCGGTTGATTCCGTGGGTGGCGAGGTAGCTCAATTTTAACTCTTATCCGATTCTAGAATTCGATTCAATGACGAGTTTTACCCACACTCGTATCCTTTGAGGATTCCATTGGGTTACGAGTGCCATCAAGCTTTCTTCTCTGTCTCCTCAAAACCTCAATTTCCCGGCATCAGTTCGGTATTCAAGCTTTGGTCGATGGTGATAGAATATTGCCGAAAACAAAGTGTTGAGTGAATTCCCCAACGTTTTCGAGATCGCCGTGATGTGGGAATTGAGACGTCAAGTCCACCAACTAGAGGAGTTGGTGGAATTGAGAAGGCAAATGCATCGACTTGAAAAGCGGATTCAATTGATGAGACAAATTAGACAACTTGAACAATGATTGCAATTTTATAAGTCTTTGGATTAGAAGTCGGAAAATGATTCAAATGATAAAGCATATGATATTGATGATAATGAAGAAGTGCAAGAACAAGAAGATGATATATTTCAGATATTAAGTAATTCCAAAGACTCAGAAATGGATTGGGATTCACTTCCAATATATGATGAGCATGAAAATGAAGACGACGTCACTACTGCATGCATTGAGGGTATAGAGAAAGATTTGGAGGATAAAAATCTCAACTGATTTCATGAATATTCAAGTGAAGATCGTCCCAATAAAAAGGTGGTGTTGCATTTGGATGAAAGAAATAAGAGCATTGAGCTTACAGTCAGTGACAAACACAATTATGTATGAATTTCTTTCTCACCTGATTTGGATTCATTTTGGGACGCAATCTTAAACGATTCATCACGCAAGGTTTCGAACTTATTGATTTCAAAAGTTTTCTACGAGAAAGAAAATTCGAGACCAATATTTTAAGTAAGTAAAAGTTTTAGAAATGATTTATCAAAAAAGTCAAATGATTACTTATTGTTCTACCTGTTTCTCTTTGTTCCAAAAATGAATTTGAAAATTTTGCAAAAGCAAAATGGGAGTTTTAGAGTAATCAAAAATCAAAAATGAAAATTTTAACTCAAGGACGAGTTATCGTGTAGTGGAAGCGTATGAAAGCAGGATTTGACCAAGGTTCCAAGGTCAAACCGGAGTGAAAAAATAAAACCATTGATTTTGTGAAAAATACAAAAGTGACATTTTGGGGCAACTTTATCAACATTTCTCAATCTGGAGTTCAACCCAAAAAAGGGATCCTAATTCCAATTTTTCCACACGGAGTTATGGCTGTTCTCCTAAAATGGTGCAGTGCAGGAAAGTACATTTGGGAATATTAAAATTTGGATAATTTCTAGTGTTTTATTATTCAATGTTAGTCCTTTTTAATTCTAGAAGTGTATGTGTTAATTGAGACAAATCTTAGATTTTCTAGGTACTTTATTTAATACTTGGAGGGTTGTTCCAAGTATTAATATAAATAGGGCTTGGGTTGTTAAGTAGAGAGATTTGAAAATTATGAGTTTTTAAATTTGAGTTTGAAAGAATTATTTCTTTTTACTATCCTTACAACTCTTATTCTTCGATGGATTCCGTTGGCAGTGAGTATGTTAGTACTACCATAATTAAATAATTTCTGAATAACAATAAATAATATACTGAAAATAACAAAATTAAAATTATAGAAATTTGTTAATGAACAACTAATAAAATAATTAGAACTTGTATATTTACAATACTTTTACAACAGGAATTACAGGAAAATATAAACACTAAATTATACCATATGAGATCACAATTTTATCATATTTCCTTAAATCCAATTTGTTTACTATCCGAGTTGCTTTTGGTATGCAATGGTACATTCTGATTTGGCCACATTTGCTTAAAGCACCTTCTTCTTGCCCTTGCCCTTCTTATTATTCTCCTTATTAGAGCAGCTGTAGCAATCCTTAGCGCGGTAACCTGTTTTCTCATAAACATAACATTTACCCTCGAACTTTTTAGAATTGTCACATCCCTTACAGTCCTCAAAGCATTTCTGCTTGTTATCCTTAGCACCTCCAGCTATCTCAACCATATTGGCCTTGGACGCTATGCTACTCTCACTACTTTTCTCGTTAGATCTTCGGTTATTCGGCTTGACTCTTAACATCTGAATTAGATCCTTCATATTCATCTCCTTTCGCTTATGCTTTAGATAATTCTTGAAATATTTCCAAGACAACGGTAGTTTTTCAATTATTATTGCCACTTGAGAAGGTTCATTTATCACTAATCCTTCAGCATCAA
>MKEJ01090700.1:0-10462 GCA_001753735.1 Embelia ribes
TGTATAGTACCACTACAGTATGCTACAGTGTTGGCGAAAATTTTTGGGGCCTTATAAATCTAAACCAACCTACAATCGAAATAAACCAAAACTTGACTCAAACCAACCCAATCTAAGTGCCCTTCCATTTCTCTTATTTTCAATTAATTTTTTCCAATTTATTGTATTGTTATTCATAAATTATTTTAACATAGCGACGCGAACATATATATATATATATATATTACACCTAAATATATAAAGACAGTATGAAGCACTGAATATTGGAAGAAAATACTTGCAAAAGATAATTACATGCCATTGTAATTTTTTCCAAATGACATAGTTACATTGTAAGGGAAAATCGTAGCAAAACGGATCGCATAACATTAAGTAGTAGATCCAAGATTTTATGCATGGGGGCCGAGTTCACGTGTCGCGTATAGGAAACTTTTTTTCTCCAAGGAGACCATGAATATAGTGGTGCATTAAACTGTGACCCCATCCAATATCATATATTGGTAAATTTATGTTATCTCAATTAATTTTTTCCAATTTATCTTATTGTTATTTATAAATTATTTTAATATAGCGACGCGAACATATATATATATATATATATATATTTTTTACACCTAAATATATAAAGACAGTATGAAGCACTGAATATTGGAAGAAAATACTTGCAAAAGATAATTACATGCCATTGTAATTTTTTCCAAATGACATAGTTACATTGTAAGGGAAAATCGTAGCAAAACGGATCGCATAACATTAAGTAGTGGATCCAAGATTTTATGTATGGGGGCCGAGTTCACGTGTCGTGTATAGGAAACTTTTTTTCTCAAAGGAGACCATGAATATAATGGAGCAATTCTTCAAATTTTAAATTACATATAAATTATCAAATATATCCTTATTATTTTTTGTATTAGTTTTGTCTCTAGAAGTTATGATGCGGCATTGCGGGTAATCCTTTACAATGATGAGAAAGCCAAAATAAAAACATATAATATTTGTCACACATCCCAAAATAAAAAATAAAATTGTTATTATGGACAGAAAGAGTAATTGTGTGGCAAAATAAATTTATTGTCTATGATTGTATAATAGAACAAAAAATCTAAAAAGAATTACAAAGTTCAAAAGATGTGATGCGCAAAAAGGACTAAAATATTGAAATAGGAAAAGCTCATTAGAATGAAATTATGATACGCATGAAAATAAATTGCATAAAATTGTAATTGTCATCAAGCTGTATATGATAGAACACAACCAATTTGTTCCGCAATTATGCTTTTAGCGAGTAGTTGGTTGGAATTTAATCCAGTTTCATTATCCTATTTGACGTGGTGCTAAATGTCAAAAGGTTCCCAATAATTAACTATAAATGGATATAACTAACCCCAAATACACCTTCCCACCCGCTGCTATTTTCTGTCACCTATCACCTCCCCCACTTCCCCTCTATTCACCATTTTCTCTCTGTCTAAACATTTTCTTTATGTATAAATGTTTCCATTTTCTAGCAATTCCTATTATTAGCTCCAGCTAATTGTTATTATGGAATAAATCGTTAGCTTTTACTCAACAATTGTTTTTATCCGGACACTTCAAAATCTATCCTAAAGAATAATTTATACAATAACATATGTTAAATTATTATCATTTAATCAGTTTTTATAAGCTTATTGTTTAATCAGTTACTAATGACATTACCATTTTTCTGATATTCTGATGGTATAAAAGTAAGGACAATTAAAAAAATTAACATATTTTATATAAGCATCTAAAGTTATTTCACAATGAAATACAATACCATCAATTTAATCTACGTCAGTAAATATAAAAATATTGATAAATTTTGTACAATTTCTCTAGTCTCACAAGTCACCGTTAAGGTATAAATACCACTAAGAGACAAAATGGATGAAAATAGCCATTCAACATTGACACCTGACCGGACAATTATGTATTTGGGTTGCTGAAGCCCTTCGACCTAACTTAGATACGATGGTGTCGAAAAAATAGATTCTAGAATCACATTAAACAAAAAGAATTCATGCAAGGTAAAATAATATAATAAAATGATATATTCATACTAATACACATATTTTGATATATTATATACTAGGCACTAGCGATGTTCATCGATTTGGTTCAAAAACCAAATTGAAAAACAAAATTTCCTAACTTGAAAAAAAAAAAAGGCTGATTCTAAACCAAATTTGGTAAGTAGCCGAACTAAAAGAATTAGCCCTATTCCAGATCTTGACACCAAAATATTTTAAAATTCTTAAGATCCAACCAAAACAACGTTATTTTGGCATAAAGGCTAGCCAAAACGACGCCATTTAGGTATTTTTTTAAATAAATAATGTAAAAACAAAAATATTTCAAAAAAATTAGGGAATCTTGAAATTTTACAACTAAATCCCGATAAAAATGTAAAATCGATCGCGAACCAATTTTAAGAAATCCAATTGTTAGCTCACCCTTACTAGCCACACAAAAACTGTGACGTTCTGAAAATTCGAATGAAGTTTAGGCTTTAATAATATTATTGAAATACATCATAATATTATTTCTAGGACGTATGACATGTTGTGGATGTATTGTAGTTTGCATTGGCATAAGTGTTGTTGCATAAAGTGAAGTTGTGTTGAGAGTATTATTATACATTATAGTTACAAAGTCTATTGTGAAGGTTTTGTGTGTAATAATGGTCTTATTATTGTGTGTTGTGTGATGGCATAACATAGTTCGTCATATGATGTTATGTAGTATGCATGTGCAGAGTTTTGTAGTGTGAGAATTCATGGTGCCGTTGTAGTCGTAGTGGCTAGTATGTACATGTATTTTTATAGTCGAAGGTTGGAACAAAGTTATATATATACACTTATTTTGTCAAGCATTTAGCTTGAGCTTTCTTATTTTGTGTAGTATTGGCGATGACCTTCCTACTTTTCATGTTCTGTTGCGAATGAATATGTAGACTGGGGGTGGACTGTATTTGCCACCATAGGTGCCATAGTTATTATTTTGGACTGTATGTATATATATCAGACTTTATTGTATATGTGGATCGTGGGAATATTAATGGCTATTGTACCCATTTTCATATTTATTATTATTGTTTATTGATTTCGAGTTTGATTTATTTTCTTATCACAATCAACATCACGTCCCCAGGTTTTTATGAAAAAATTCGAGGTGTGACAGGTTAGTATCAGAACTGAGCTAACCGGGTTCTATAAATTTTAGTAGTTTACGGGTAGGTTTAGAGTCTGATCATGAGCAAGTAAGGAAGTCATAGTGTTTTCATAGTATTTACTCGTTGCATGCTTAATTGCATAATAAATCGTAAGCTAAATACATTGCATTATTTCATTCTTTCCCTATGCAATTGTGACTTATTTCTTTTGTGGCTTCTTCCTTGTCATGTGAAAATAATGACTCGATGAAGAGGTCGTAAAGGAGGTCGAGGAAATCGTAGAGGAGATAGGGGTCGTGCAGAAAGGACCAATACTCCTGATGAGGACGAGATGTGTCCCATGCGTACTCGTGCTCACATTATGGTAGAGGTCAGAGATGAAGTAAACATTCTGAGTCTTGAGGAGACATCAGACGAAGGGAGTATAGAGGTATCTAGGGGAGAGGCTTTTGGACCTCAAATCCAAATTCTGCCTCGTACTTGCCCTCAATTGGAAGTAGGCAAAAACATTCAAACAAATTTCATTCCACTACCCGAGTATGAAAATGTGGGACACTTCCAATTTTCGGAATCTTCCAAATTGATTAAGGCATTGGAAAAAGTCTTTACAAGGATGGTACACAATCCGAGGGAGAGTGGGGAGACTCATGCTTCATCGGCTCAAAGGAAATGTCTGTATGATGGATCTGCCTATCTATCAGGGGGAAGGCAAAGCTATATTAGCGGAAGAGTGGATTATTGACGTGGAGAGAATTTTTAAATCTTTTTAAATGGTTGATGATAATCTAAAAATAGTGATTGCGCCATTCTATCTTTGGGGGGAAACAGTTTGTTGGTGGCAGATCCAAGAGGATGTCAGGGATTTGAGGGTAGCTTTTGGGCCACCATGTAGGTCGAGTATAGCCTTATCAACAAGCAAACAATGAAAGGATACTCCACACCCTATTCGGTCATCGGGGCAATCTTTGAGGGCACAATCAATCCAAATATAAGGGCAGGGTTCGGTGAATCCTATCGGAGGTGGTTCGAGTAGAAGTATCGGGGGGAGTAGTAGCAGTGGTAAGAGGAAGAGAAATTGAGAGGCATTTTCTTCTTCATCTTTGTGGGAGAGACCTCAGTTGGGTTACACATCAGCTTCGGGGCCTACTATTTAGGGTAACGGATGCTACAATTGCAGCTGTCAGGGCTATATTACTTGTGATTGCCCCCATACCCCTACATATTGCCTTTGCGATATCGAGGGACATGTCCAGGAATTATGCCCATAGTATTTTTGTTGTGGGTATGGCAATAAGGGCCACATGTAGACGAGATATCCGGAGAGCTTTCCTGCTCCAGTTGGCACCCATGGACAACAACAATATTCATCTTTGGGGGTAGTTCTATGGTCATCTCACACTGCTCTTTCGTTGTCTGCTCACTAGGGCATCGGTTCATATTGTGGGGGTATTTAGGGTAGTACCACTCGTAGGGGATTTTAGCATAGCTAGTCTTTTCAGGTTCGTGCCTATACCATGCCTCAGGCACCAGAGGTAGCTGAGCTTTTGGTTATACGAGGTATTTTACCATTTCTCTCTACTTGGGATTATGCATTATTTGACACGGATGCATCTCGTTCTTTTATTGCATTTAGGTTTGTTAGAATGCTAGATTTGCCCATTATACATTTGGAGGAAGCAATATTCGTTGATACTCAGAGGGGCATATTATCTATATGGATAGTATCTGTTTGGGGTGCTGAATTTCTATTGCAGATCATATATTTAAATATGACTTCGTTGTTTTCAATATGTCAGAGTTTGATATCATAATTAGTATATACATGTTATCATACTTTCATGCTATATTTTATTGTGAGCGTAGATGTTTTTCTATGGGAACTTCGGAAGGTATTTCGGTGGTATATCAATGGCCAGATTCCATTGAATTTTCCAATACTCATTGTACTAGGTCTAGCCTATCCTTTCTTTTAGCTAGCCTTTCTTTTTGGAAGAAGATACATTCGGAGGTAGAGTACCCCCTTATCATTCGCGACTTTCTCGACGTATTCCCAAATGAACTTAATAGATTCCCTCCTTTGTGAGAGATGGAGTTTAAGATTAATCTAATTCCCAGTACTAAGGTATATAAATAGCACCGTATTATCGAGCTTATCACCATGGGGAGCTCTGGCACTATTTGTACCAAAGGAAGGATCAATGCGGATGTGCATTGCTTACCGGAACTTAAATCGGGCAACTATCAAGAACAAGTATCCATTGCCTAGGATTGATGACCTATTCAATCAACTTCGGGGTCTGAGATTTTTCTCCAAGATCAATTTATATTCGGAGTATCATCAACTCAGAGTTCGGGAGTTGATATTGGAAGACAACTTTTCGTACTCGTTATGAGCATTTTGAGTTTCTTGTAATACCTTTCGGTCTTACTTATACCCCAGCGACATTTATGGGCCTAATGAATCGTGTCTTCCATCAATATCTAAATCATTTCGTAGTGATATTTATCATCGACATACTCGTCTATTCACGGTCGGAGGAGACACATAGTGAATATATTCATATAGTATTGTCTACACTTCGAGAACATCGACTTTATGCCAAGTTTTCTAAGTGTGAATTCTGGCTTCGGGAAGTTCGTTTCCTTGGACATATTTTATGGAAGGATGTTATTTCGGTTGATCTTTTTAAGGTTGAGGCCATTACCAATTGGGAACAACCGAAGTCGATTTTTGAAATTTGGATCTTCTTAGGCCTTGCAGGCTACTATCGCCGATTCGTGCAGAATTCTCGCGTTTAGCGGCTCCTTTGATAAAAATCACTTGAAAGGGTGTCAAGTTTGAATAGAGTCCTAAATGTGAACAATCGTTTCTCCGTCTGAAGGAGTAACTATCCTCGGGTCCAATTTTTATTATTCCGAGTGAAGACTCGGGTATTCGGTATAATGTGATGCATTCAAGGAGGACCTATGTTGTGTATTGATGCAGATCGAAAAGGTAGCTACTTATACTTCAAGGTAGTTAAAGATTCATGAGCAAAATTACCTGACACACAACTTAGAGCTTGGAGGCATAGTGTTCGTATTGAAGTGTTGGCGACACTATCTGTACGGGAAGAAATTTGAAGTATATTTGGATCACAACTCCTAGAAGTAAATATTCACTCAAAGGGACTTGAACATGAGGCAAAGGAGGTGGATGGAGTATCTCGAGTAATATAATTTTGATCTCGAATAATATCCCAGAAAGGCAAATGTTGTGGTAGATGCATTGAGTTGCAATACTCGGTGCACTATAGTTTGCCTTGCGGTAGATGAATGGAAGATGTTTTGAGTATTGAATGAGTTTGGATTGAAATTCGTGGAGGTGAAGGGCCAAGCTAATTTCTTCACTATCGTAGCTCAACCAACCCTAATTACATGGCTGATCAAAGACAACGTATTGATGATAAATCGGATGCCTATCGAGTTCGTGTCCATAGAGACCATGGCCTTGATAGATGGACTTTTTCGGAGGATGGAGGTTTGCGATTCCAAAATTGCTTAGCCGTGCTTAGTACTATTTGTGATAAGGTTCTACGAGAATCTCATCATTCTCATTTGGCTGTGCATTCTAGTAACATAAAAGTATATCATGACGTTTCACATCAATTTTGGAGACACGATATGAAGAAGGATGTGGCCGAATTCATAGGGCGATGCCTTACCTATCAACAAGTAAAGGCCAAGTACAAGCGTCCAAGGGGATTGCTTCAACTATTGCCAGTTTCTGAGTGGAATTAAGAATTGATAACAATGGCTTTTGTAGTGGGTTTTCCCAAATCGAGGCAAGGATATGACCCTTTATGGGTTATTGTAGATCGTTTGACGAAATTTGCACATTTCATTCCGATTCGTATTATTGAGTCAGTTGAAAGACTTTGTCTGTTATACATCGATGTAGTCATTCGGTTGCACGGGGTTCCAGTATTGATTGTTTTGGATCGAGATTCCCGTTTCATTTTGAGGTATTGGTTGGGTCTCCAATAATCGTTAAGGATAAAACTTTCATTGAGTACGACTTTTCATCTACAAAAAGATGGACAATTGGAGCGTATTATTTAAAATCTCGAGGATATGCTTTGAGCGTGCATCATTGATTTCACAGGACAATGGGAGAAATATCTAAGTTTGATCGAGTCATTTATAAAATAGTTATCATACAACTATCGAGATGGCTCCATTCGAGGCCTTATATGGGAGGTCCTGCCGTTCTCCTATCTGTTGGGCGGAAGTCGGTGGTAGCGCATTGTTGGGCCCAGAATTAGTTCGGAAAATGACCCAAAATATTCAACTTATAAAACAACGCTTGGAGGTAGCATTGAGTGTGCATAAGAGTTATGCCGATATTCGGATGAAGCCTTTAAAATTCGAGGTTGGAGATCATGTATTCATGAAAGTTTCTCATAAGAAGGGTATTATGCATTTCGGGAAGAAAAGGAAACTCTCCCCTCGTTTCATCGGCCCATTCTTGATACTTGATAGAGTCGGGGAGGTAGCATATCGTTTGGCCTTGCCATCGCGTCTATCGAGTGTTCATCTCATTTTCCACGTTTCAATGCTTCAGAAATACTTACGAGATCCCTTACATGTTCTTAATTTTAATGATCTACACGTGAAAGAAGACGTGTCTTATGAGCTCTTATCTATTCGAATCTTGGATTCAAAGGAACAAGTACATCATCGTTATAATATTAAATTGGTAAAAGTATTGTGCAAGCATCATAATAGCGAGGAGGTGACATGGGAGTGGGAGGAGGAAATAGGTACCAAATATCCAAACTTGTTCCTGGATTATGGTACGTTCACGTTCTCATTATTTTTTGCAGTATACTCTAATTCCGGGGATGAAATTTCCAACTAGAGGAGGATGTAATATCCTAGAAATTCGTATAATGCTTTTTGCAATTAAATAATATTATTAATTACACTTAATGATATTATTTATACATTCGTCGTTGCATTCGTAGTTGTAGTATCATTACATTCATAGTTGACATATGCTTTTCGTAGTTGCATATGCAATATCATAGTCGGGGACTATAACTCGTTGGTCATGGGGATGCATCTATAGTATAACATCTATTTTGGAGTCGGGGGATATATTTCGAGTTCATAGGAATCAATTCATAGAAATTTTGGACGTTAAAATTCTATTATGCCAGAGTACTGGTACATAGAGGTTGGTGTACCGGTACACAGACTTTATTCTAGTCCAAAGCTCATTGCAAGCCGTTACATGAAAGTATATACCGTTACCCAGAGGTGTACTGGTATACTAATAGGGTGTACTGTTACATCATATTGGTAAGAAAGGGGATTTGGATTTAGAACTTACTGGTATCTGGCATACTAAGAGGTGTATTGGTATACAGTGGTGAACCGATACACTAGGCAGGTGTTCCGTTACACTAAAGTTATGTGAAGGGGGTCATGCTTACTGGAAGCCAGCACATATAGAGGTATACCAGTACACTGGTGTACCATAATACCCAGTCAGCTTGAACAAAGTAATGGACCCCATTTCTATTCGGCTTTTGAAACACCTTTTTCTCCTTTTATTTCACTTTATTCTGAAAATAGAAAGGAGGAGAGAGAGAATGTGGGTATTAAGAGCTCAAAACTTCACACCAATGATCCATCTATTTTGGAGGTTGAGCTATAATTAAAAAGTAATTTTTTGGAGTCGTAGAAGTGAGTGGTATGTTTTGATCTAAATCTCGTCCTCTCTTTCGCTCATTTATTTTTCTCGCTTTCCATACCCTTCCGAACCTGAAATATAGTGGCCTATCTTCTTCTTTATGCCTTAAGGATCATATTTATATCTAGGTTCAGGATCATTCGAGATCCGTAGCTAGATTGTTCCAGAGGTGCAAGAAGAGGGCTTTTGGGGGAAATTTTCTCGGCTCATTCAGGGGCATTTTGGAGGCTTCGTAGGTATAGGTAAATTGCGAATAACATTCATATATAGAGAGTGTGAATGTGTTGTTTCATACTCATGCATATTTTTGTGGGGATTATATTCGTAGATAATATTATGGATGATATTCGGTGAATAATGTTTGTAGCAGATTGTCGTATTAAATTACACAATCTTATAACCTAATATTATCGTATGAATATTTCGTGGTGTTATATGTATTATTTACCAATTATAGCATTTAACATGCTTGGAGATTATTATGGTGATGCTTGATATCAATTGTTTCCCAATTATATCATATAATTATCGTGGTAAATTATTGTGGAGATATGTGATTTCATTCATTTATTATTATATTTGTATAAATGTAACGTGGAGATGATTTGTGATTTCACTCATTTATCATAACATTCGTCGCATTCTTTTCTAAATAATGTAACATTAACATTATTATCATAGCATGATTATATGATTACACTCATTATATCATGATTCTTAATCGTGGAATTTGAAGTCGGAGGTATTCGTGATATTCGTAGACTTTTGTGATAAAATGTATAGAACAACATAGTTGCTCTATTTCATGGATTTCGTAATTTTCGGAGGTTATAGGCATGCCCATCGTGGAATAAAGGCATAGCCATTGGTGGAATCCGAAAGGCATGAATATCATGAAATTCGTTGTTTCGCAGTATTTTTTTGTGGCATTTGCATAAATAGGAAATTGTTTCAATTTTCTATTTCTTTTAGGACATATTATATCGCTTTTATAAAATTCATAGAAGCAATTGAGGTCATACAACCTCACTGTAAAAGGTGGAAAACCAAATCTAGGATATATCCATTGCTCATGTCATACTTGGTGGTAGAATAATGAAGGCTAGGTCGCGTTGCACTTTATAGCGGACCTTAACATTTTCGAGAACTCGTAGAGATACTAGTCCCACTTTTAGTCTAGTCGTGTTGTGGTCATCGTCGAAGTCAGAGTTATAGTGGTCTTTGGTATCATGCACTCATCATTATACATGTGCATTCACATGATTACATTTGTAGCTTTTAAATGTTCATTTTACTTATTATTCGTGGATAGTATGTTTCATTACTTATACAAAGCATGTTTATACTTTATTTTCATCATAGCATGTACATATATCGAGATTTTATTGTCTCAGATATCACTGTTGATTGGCCATCTAACCCATTTACTTTGTTTCTTTTCCTATATCAATATTATATTGGTACAGGTTCCCAAAGCTCAAAAGTGGATATTCGGACTCCCCGTCTCATCCTTCTCACTTTGACGTAAGTTT
>MKEJ01090704.1:0-12720 GCA_001753735.1 Embelia ribes
GGGGAACGGGGATCGGGGATCCCGCAGGGGAAAAACTACTCCCCGCCCCCGATCCAATCCCCTAATTTTTTTTGAAAAAAATCCCCGTCCCCGACCCGTTCCTGAAAAAATACCCGAATCCCCACCCCGTTCGGTACGAGGAACGATTCGGGTTCGGTTGGGAGGCAGAAATGTACATCCCTATAACCAAAAGCCACTTAAAAGAGTATGTTCAAGTCTATGAACAGTGCCATTCCATGAGTATCGATAGTCTACACTAACACAAAGATAATTTTTTTGGTTTTCTAAAATTATCTGGATGTCCCTTTTGCCAGCCTTTAACTCTGTCCCTACTCGGATTTTATTTTGGTCATGATAAACTTGTATTTAGCTCAGTGTGGCAGCGTTAAAGCTCCACTCGTATCAATCTTTTCTTACATATATCGAGCAAATTTAAAGCCATTTTTATGTCGCAATTTTGCAGGTAAGATCGTTGGTGGGTGACAGAATGGCCCTCCTCATTCAAACATTTTCGGCGGTAATTATCGCCTGCACCATGGGCCTATTCATAGCATGGAGGCTAGCCCTCGTCATGATAGCCGTGCAACCCCTCATCATCGCGTGCTACTACTGCAAGCGGGTCCTGCTCGCAAACATGTCCAAGAAGGCCATCAAAGCCCAAGACGAAAGTAGCAAGCTGGCAGCCGAAGCAGTCTCAAATCTCCGTACCATCACTGCCTTTTCGTCCCAGGCCCGAATACTCAAGATGCTAGAAAAAGCTCAAGAGGGCCCGCGAAGAGAGAGTATACGACAATCTTGGTTTGCTGGTATCGGGCTTGGTACCTCTCAGAGCCTCATGTCATGCACTTGGGCTTTGGATTTTTGGTTTGGAGCCAAACTCATATCCGAAAAGTACATTAGGTCCAAAGCCCTCTTCGAGACTTTCATGATTTTGGTCAGTACAGGGCGGGTTATCGCTGATGCAGGGAGCATGACGAATGACCTGGCTAAAGGGTCTGATGCCGTTAGGTCGGTTTTTGCTGTGCTGGACCGGTATACCCTAATCGAGCCCGAAGACCCCGATGGGTACAAGCCCGATAAAATTACAGGAGATGTTGAATTACGTAATATTGAATTTGCGTACCCATCCAGGCCTGATGTGGTGATTTTCAACGGATTTTCAATCAAGATCGAAGCAGGGAAATCAACGGCCTTGGTGGGCCAAAGCGGGTCTGGAAAGTCAACCATTATCGGGTTGATTGAGCGATTCTATGACCCGCTAAATGGTGTGGTGAAAATTGACGGTCGCGATATAAGAACTTATCATCTTAGATCGTTGAGGAAGCACATAGCTCTTGTTAGCCAAGAGCCGACTTTATTCTCCGGGACTATACGTGAAAACATAATATACGGGTGCGATGAGACTGACGAGATGGAGGTCATCGAGGCAGCGACGGCTGCCAATGCTAACGATTTCATTGTGAGTCTAAGAGATGGTTACGACACGTGGTGTGGGGACAGAGGATTACAACTATCCGGCGGGCAGAAGCAGCGCATAGCTATAGCGCGGGCTATCCTGAAAAATCCAGCAATCTTATTGCTCGACGAGGCCACTAGCGCGCTTGATAGCCAGTCGGAGAAAGTGGTGCAGGAAGCGCTCGAGTGGGTGATGGTGGGCCGGACGAGCGTAGTCGTAGCCCACAGGCTGAGCACAATACAGAATTGCGACACGATCGCGGTTTTGGACAAAGGGAAAGTCGTGGAAAAAGGGACTCACTCTTCCTTGATAGCCAAAGGGCCCTCAGGAGCTTACTACTCACTTGTTAGCCTTCAAAGAACACCCAGCATTATCAATAATACAAATTAGCCCACTAAATTTATTAGCTAAAAATGTGGGCTTTGGTCATGACCAAATGAGTACTAATAATTTTGCTAATGATTCATTGATAAACTCAGAGTTTAATGCTCTTTATATGAATCAACGTTTTGCATTTGTAATAATAAGGGTTAGTTTTGTTAAGTGTAAAGGGCTAGAGTGTAGTTTACATTTCCATTTTCCAATATTAACTTATAAATTAAGAAAATAACAACTATAAATAGATGATTATCGCGATTTAGGAAATCGTTCATTCAAGCCATCTTCCTTACCACATCGAAGTTACTCGAATTGTGGTTCAGCTCAGTCTGGGAGGAGCGAGGAGTTGTATTTTGATCTTGATTGTAACTCGGGCCTTGGATATACCGCTAGTATTTGTAATTTTTGGTGGCTGAATATAATCCAATACTTCCGGGAAAAAAAATGTTGTTAGCATTTTAGTAAATAAATCATTTATGGGCCTTGCTAATACAATCTAGTTCAATTAGTTAGAGATAATTGTTCCCTGTTTAGAATTATGAAAGAGAGAGAGAAAAAAAATTGACATCCTTTTGTGCTAGTCATAATCCCAAAAAATAAAGTAAAAATAAATTAAAAGAAAAAGAAAAACCAGAATGATTGAAAATGACGTGAATTTATACAAAATTTTGCCTCGTATCAGAAATTCAGAATTGTTAAAAATATATACAATTGAATCGTTGGGAGCAATATGCATTTTATAAATAATAATAATAATTAAAAAACAGACAAAATTCATAAGCCAGTTGACCAATTACATCTTAATAATAAATCTCTGTCCTAATTAATTGAATCAAATACAAAATTGATCACTATAATTTCAAGAGACAAAATATTTTCTGTTTTTCACAGTTTCAATTGCAATACAAATAGTTATCAATTTTTTATTTATAAAACCACTGTTACAAAATTGATCACTATAATTTCAAGAGACAAAATATTTTCTGTTTTTCATAGTTTCAATTGTAATACAAATAGTTATCAATTTTTTATTTATAAAATCACTGTTCCAATCATGGATGCAAAAATATAATATTTTTTCTATTATATCACTGTTCCATAATAAATTTTCCGTTATATTTTCGCGGGACAAAGCATTAGTGTTTAATTGAAAGTATGGAGACCAATTAAAATTTATATTAAATTTAGATTCATATTAGTCTTTCTCATTTAATTTTTTATATTTAACTTTCTAAAAATGTATTTTCTCATTAAAAAAATATATTTTAAAAATTATTCATACTAGTCATTCTGTATAATTTATTACAAATTACTAGAGCGGTTATATATATTACAAGAAAATATAAAATTTCCTAATGTTAGTTAGGATTTTATAGTTTGGTAAAAAAAAAAACTTAATATTTTAGTGGAAAATTTGTTACCGGTACATTTCTCTACTCAAGAATCTATTGTAGCATTTCTCGTGAGATTTTAAAAAATGGAGAAATGTAGAAATACTATCATTCAGTATTTATCATATTTAATTGGGTAAATTACACTTTGCCCCCGAGGTTTCTGAATATTTCCGAATACCCCCTACGTTACATGATATTACACTTTGCCCCTACATCATTATATAAGTTTTAATTTCATGTAGCAAGACCATTTTACCCATAACTTTATTGTCTTATTTAATTAATTTTGAAGGTTTAAGTTATGAAAATTAGAAAAATACTAGACTGTACAATTATTTATATATGTAATTAAATAATCTATTTTTAAAAATAGAGAATTGATGCTACAAAGGGATGTTTCAGTAATTTTAAGTGTAATGCATGGCTCTAAATCTGATTTTCACTTTCTCCCCAAAATTTTGAAGAAAAATTGCAATCAATATTAAACCTCGTGAGGTCAATATAATTTCAAAAATCTCATAAGGTAAGCTGAAATTGTCAGAAACCTCCTAAGGGCAAAGTGTAATTTACCCTATTTAATTTCTCATTGAAAAATCAAAGTAAATAAATGCTCAGTGCATCGAAACATTATAAATATTAACTTATTTGACTAACATTGAACTTGATAAAATGGAAATAAATAAATAATTTAAATAATAAGATGAATCATAAATACACATCCTATAATAAAAAATAATATAAAAAAGGAGTGATGTGAACCACACTAATTTATTCACCTGCCAATATTTATTTTTTTACATCTTACACGTGCGAAGAGTAGGTAAAAGTCAGTATGAAAATGAAAGCCCTCAAATTTCAATCTTCTAGAAAAGGCTCTAAATTCCAATTGGCATTGGAAAAATCATTGACTTTCAGGCCGGCAATTAAATTTAATTCGATAATTCTTTATTATTAGTCCTAATTCTTATCATTGTTTTTATCTCGAAGGCCTTAGTTGACTTGTTCTAGTAGAGTTGAATATCTACATATATATATACATATGTATATATGTGTGTGTGTGTGTGCGCGCTGATTAATGGAGGAAAATTAGCTGTCCTTATCTGGAAAACGACCCCCATTAATTAGGTTAATTTGGTGAGTAACCGCATATTGCGTACGCAATTGTTTATGTATTAGTGTTATTTTACTGGTATGTATGTTCTAGTTGTTGGTTTGTATGATAGAAAGTGCTGGATCACAAAAAATTATTTAAGTTTTGATTGATTAATCATATAAAGAAAATTAGCATGTTGCATACGCAGTTGTTATTATATTAGGGTTTGTTTGGCTTCAGCTTTTAAGCTAAAACTGCTATGTTTTTTGTATATTTGGCTGCTCAATTTTTAGGATAAACTGTTTGTTAATTTAATCAAACAATGCCAGAAGTTTTAAGCTAATAGCATTTAATTTCTTTTTTATCTTAGAAAAAGCTTTTTCTTTTTTAAGTAAAAAAAAGTATTAGTCACAAACAAACCCTTGTTTTAGAGCATTCTCATCCGTGTGTCTTTTTTTTTTTTTGTTTGATAGTCACACATCCTTTGTATCTAAACACTTTGATTTATCTCCTTGTATTTCTGATTTGAGAAAAGAAAGCAGACAAATATGTCACAGCAGTCTTTCAATTTTTTCTCAATTTCTAAAAAAAAATTTAATGGAAAAATCTACTATTTTCAATCTTTAAAATATTGGTTAAGATTAATGAAAATATTTTTTATATTTTAGTATAATTTATATAATTACCTAGTTATTTTTAGCAAATTTTTTAGAGAGACTAGACGGGCAATATCTAAAATATATATTTTTAGCTGGAGAAATGAGTTTTTAAAAAGTGAAATGTAGAAATTAAATGTGAAAATATGGTGGGAATGCTCTTGTATACATTTTGGTTGGTTTGAATATATGCGGGATAACAAAATGTTCTTATTTTTGATTGAGGAATAATGGATGACTATAAACTCATGAGCAAAAAATTGTAGAAACGTCGATCTAGCTGGATTCCACGCTTTGGTCTTTTTCTTGAAACACAATCAACGCACAAGAGGTAACCCTATAGGCATTTGTACAATTTTTTTACAGTTAATTGACTGCCGGTAACATTTTCTTTCTTGATTTTTCTATGCTATGTTTATGTGATCTAACAACAGATTGGCGCGTTAAGATCAAAGATCAATGCGAGGGATCATATCACTTATGTGTTTGTACAGTTTTTGTGCATGATTTTCTGCACTATATCATTACTCATTTGTCTTAATGATCTAATTTTTTGCTCAATACAACTAATGTAGCCCCCAAAAATCAATAGTTTACTGTTTTATGATTGTGGATATACTTTATTTTCTAAGACAGTGAGTTAGTAATTATTTTTGTTAATGTGATTTTCAAATCTAATTGGACCCATAAGTTTGGATGGTACAATAGTTCTGGTATCGTCACAAGGGTTGGATGTTCACATGATGATAGCTACGGAGAAATGTGAATTGTTTTTTTTTGTTCCTTTCTCGGTGATTATATTCTGAAATACTTATCGTTCTTCTCTGGCTACATGACGACTCAATTTTATTTGATCAACCAAATGGAAAAAAATTGCGAATCAAACTTGGCAAAGTTTTAATATGTTACATTAGAAAAAGATCGTGGTTGCACACAAGATTTCAAACAAGAATTGTCAAGGTCACAAGAATGCGTTATGTGCACAGTTTTCTTTTTTAATTGAAGACTAGAAAAGTAAAATGTGCTCCTTTACTTTGTATAGTTTTACATTTCTTTGACAGCAGAGTTCCAAAGCTAACACAATCAGTAAAAAATTATCACTAAAGGTACAGTATGATATTATCGGTCTTTTATGATTGTAGAAATATCCTCTGCTCAAATGCATTTGCACAACACGAGGGCCCTTCTATTTGGTGGTCTTGTTTTATTCAACTACCTTAAAGAATCATTTCACATCATCACACGAATACATCATGTGCTATTAACGGGGCTTTCATTTACTGCCCATGCTTAACTCTCCTTATATGTCAATGATTATCTATCTCATTTATGATAACATCAAATTGTGAATTTTTTTTGTTCCGCAAAATGCCACCTAGTTTTCATTTTTTAACTCAGTTTTGGTTTCTATTCTCATTTTACTTCACACAAGTATGCATGTTAAGTTCTCATGAATGTACACATTCTAGTGCATATAATGACATTATTTCAGTCTTTTGGGCTGATTAAGTATTTTTTTTCTTTCCATTTTCTTTCTCGCATTGTATGCTGTAGAGCGTATCATGTTTCCAGAAGTTCCTATTGCGCTTAGAATGTCGGGCCATCTTCTACTTGGTGTTGTTCGGATATATTCAAAGAAGGTCGACTACTTGTATCAAGACTACAATGTTTTCCTCATAAGCTTGAGAAAGGCATTTTCTTCTGAAACAATTAATTTACCAGAAGATGCAGATGTTGCTCCTTTCAAGTCCGTGACTTTGCCTTATACATACGAACTTGATGCCATGGATTTGGACCATGACTTTTGCTATGAGGGGTACTTTTCGAGCAACCTGTTTTTCCTCTCTCTCTCTCAATTCTTTGATAGATTCTGTTTTTAGACTTGAACAATCGTGAATGGCTTTTGTTTGAATTTGTGCTCGATACTCAACCTTTTTCTTCTCAGTAATCAGGATAATAACCTTAGGAGCTTTGATGAGATAACACTTTCTCAAGGTAAAATTATAGCATTTAGTCTGTTTTGCATTTTGTTATTATCATTTGTATACCTGTAGTATTCTTTTTTAGATTTAAATAATAACAAATGCTATAAAAAATCTCATTCTTTCGATCAATTTTCTACAGGAAGGGATCCCTACATCAATTTCGATGAGGTAAAACAGTTAGCTTCAAGTTCATGATATCTGGCTTTCACAGAATTTGAATAGCGGGTAGTTATTGATCTTTTTTACTGTTAGGAACTTAGGCGTTCATCGAATTTGGACGATGCTTCTGGATTGGGACCCATACGAATGGAGGAAGAAGAGTATGCTTTTCCATTTCTTCAAAAACAATAAATGAAACTCTTGTTGGTTCCTTGTTTTCTGAGAAATAAATGTCTTTAGCATTTCTGTTGATTACAGTGCTCGTCTAGATACAATGAACGAAGGTCCAGTCCCTGAAATTCCTAGTGTGGAGCCTATTAATGATTATTTCCATGAAATGATTCCAGAAGTTGAAGGTCTTCGTGAGAACGTTACGGTGTTCCGAGATCCACTGAATGATGTAATACCTCCGGATACATTTTTAGAGCAGCAAATTAATAATGATAAAGAACCTCAAACTTCAGTTGTAGAAGAAATTCCGTTTGAAAGAGAAGTGCCTATTTCACCTCAGCATTCTCGAGTGCCAGTTAATTCTCCCATCTCAGCTCGTGTTGCTGATGTTTCGTTGTTCAGCAATTCTCTTG
The DNA here is from genome assembly GCA_001753735.1 of Embelia ribes. Taxonomy (NCBI): domain Eukaryota; kingdom Viridiplantae; phylum Streptophyta; class Magnoliopsida; order Ericales; family Primulaceae; genus Embelia; species Embelia ribes. Next base: position 7,706 of record MKEJ01090704.1, read on the forward strand.
GTATGTTTAACAATTTCTCATATTTCTTATGTGCCAAAACTGGTTTGTTTCTGGACCAGTTTGCTTGCTGGTGTTTTGCCAAGAATAATAATAAAAAAAAATAGTACAAATTTGTTTTCATCCATAGTGTGTTTGTCTTGCTTTGCAGGCCATGAGCCACTCAACTTGGAGCTGGGTCCATCGCCACCAGTTGAAAAGCCAAAGAGAAGACCGAGAAGGAGAAAGCAGCAATATGACGAGGCCACAGTGTTGACGAACAAGTGAGTTTTCCTTATAAATCGAATGAAAATTGTCTAATCTTGCACTTCTTGGTTTTAATAAAAATGCATTTATTTTGATGAAACTATGGTTATAATTTTTCAGGGTCATGAAGGCTGCTCTTGATAACTGCAGTGACATACAAAGGAAGAGGAAACGCTGCCCTTCCTCTGACCTCGATGTTTGGAAGTCACACAATAAATTAAGGAAAGAAAATATATTTTTGGAGCCATTAATAACTGGTGAGACCTTAATTTTTCCCTTTAGTCTACCCTTGCTTTGCCTTATATATGCTCGAAATTATAATGGGACAAATCTTTATTCCCTTTTACCACAGGACTGGCTAAATGTTTACGTGATATTTATGGCGATAATTTCATTTCCTCAAAACCTCATTTAAAAGAGGCTCGCGGAGAGCCTAATTTTGCGCAATTTTCACCTCAACCCCTTCAAGAGACCAGATTTTCTTCCGCCCTTCACATGCCTGAACCTATGAATGATCTTCACGAGGAAATTGAAGTTCCTCGAAACTACGAAGGCTCAGTTGACTATAATATTATACCAAATGGAATGAATGACAGCGTACTTAATTCTCCTACAGAGAGACACGATTTTACTCCTGCGGGTGGTAGTAGTATTGGCTCAACTCAACTGGGGACAACAAGGGATACGGCATCTAATGGAACAGTTGGGTCCGATAGAGGATCACCGTTCACTATTGTGGACTATCCAGAGTTTAGGAACACTGGTCTCTCAACGATTCACGAGGATATGGGTGCAGCTGTGGATGACGTGAGTTTGTTATGTTTATACTCTTTGCATTTCATGATCAATGATACCGAGAATTTCGATCCACCTTGCCATTTCCAAATGTGCATAGGATTGCAGTTCACTATTGTGGACTTCCTATGCATGTTTCCTGTTTGCTCATAAGCAAATTATTGCTGCTTGGTCTGTCACTTACTAGTAAAACTATTGATTCTTAGTAACATAAAAGCAACAGTAGTTATTATTATTTTTTCTCTTTTCGTTGTCTAAGAAATCATAAAAAGGTTCATGTAGATGACAACAGGACAGGCCTAGAAAGCCATTTTTTTCTCTACTTTGTTTTGGAATTGTGGAGGCTAAATACACTGTAAACCAATCCCATTGCTGGGGATCCAACAGACATTCATTGCTGATGAACTGTGTTAACAAATCTCCGTGTTCTCTATTTTCTGCTTTGATTTTCATATTATTCTAATTCGGATGACTTTACGATATACACTTTTTATTTATTGTAATCTGCAATCTGCACACGTTGTGTATGCCAATGCCGGATTCGCTTTCAGCTGTTTATCAGCTATATACCCATGATTATCTAGACAATTATGCAAGTGTAGTATTGAGATTTAAGTTTCTTGCTAAAACTTTATTTGGAACCAATTTTTGTTATTAAGGCTTAACTTATGAGTTGAAATCAGTTGTTAACTGCAGTCTTTACATGCTGAAAGCATTTTTTATGTCTAATTGCATATGAATTGAATCAAAGTGTCACAATTTGTTGTTATCGAGCTTTGGGCATTTTAAGTAATGGCTTCATATTCAAAGCTCCCCTTTTCTCTATCTCGAGTGCTTAAATTCAAGGTCGTATCTTACTTATGGCTCGTTTCATTTACAGGACCTCAATTTTCTAGCCTCCGAAGACTATACGCCAACAAGTAAGTTCACAATCTGTTACCAATTTTTCATTCATGTGCTGATAAATTTTCATCACACAATACATGATACATATTATCCCATCCTATCTTACTCATTTCAATGTCTTTGCAGATTTTCAAAGAGCTGAAGGAATTAACTCATTTTCTGGGGCAACAAGGTGTGCTTTTTAAAGAATGTAAACAATAAAGCTTTAATGTCGTTGAAAACCTCGTAAAGCTACATTTTGCGCCTTTTGTACAGGAAAGTGGCTCAGTATTTGAAACAGAAGTTTAGTCCTGTTGCAGAAGACTTATATGGGGATCTTTCTTTGAACCAGCTTTTAGAAGGAAAGACCAGAAAAGTGTGTGCTCGTATGTTGTTCGAAACTTTGGTGAGCTCTTGATACCTTCCACTTTTTGTTAACGTGTATTAGCATTTGTGGTTCATTAGGACTTCTTGAAAATTTTCAAGGGTCCTATTTAAGTGTCGTGATTAATCATTGTATGCTGGCGTTGCGTCATACCTACATGATGGTTTATGGGATATGTTTTTTCTTTAGAAAAAATAGAATCAACTTTTAAAAGTAACTGAAGATGCTTTTAAAAGCATCCTATAAAAAGCAGAAGCAGATGCTGAAAAACAACAATATTTTGTTTTACCAAAATACCATTGCTTGCTTTTCAATGGGAAAAAGCAAAATCAGTCTCCGAGAAGCAATACCAAATGCAGGCTTGGTGACTCTACGACTATTCAATCTCTGTGCCAATGAAAGAGTTGATTAAAAAGAATAGTGTCTCAGTCTTGGTTCAAATTTAAACACTTTTTTTCCCGGTGTTCTGTTGCAGGTATTAAAAAGCGGTGGACTTGTAGATGTGCAGCAAGAGGAGGCTTATGGTGATATTAAGTTGAAATTGACAAATAAGATTTTCAAGGTCTAGAAATAGAAATCAAACGTCCTCAGTTTTTCACAAATAGGTAATAAGTGAATTCCTTAATAGTGCTCTTAATTTTTAAGCAGTTTTTCATATGCAACTTAATAATCAGCTTATTTTCCAGAAACATAGCATAAGCTGTGAATTGCTACTGCTAATTTGGTAGGTTTAGCTCATAATCCAGCTTTTGCCACTGCTAATGGTAGTTATATTTAGACGTTAAACGTTTTATTTGCATGAATTATTGAAACACTACATATATCCGTGTACATTTTGTTATTGTGGAGCCTAAAAATATTTATGGCTTGGGCTCTCCCATATATTGTCACATGGATGAATTGAGTCAACAGATCTCAGTGTTCTTTGTTTTTGTTTTCGTGTTAGCCTATATCTCGCTAGAACATGAGTAAATATTAGTAGCACAAAGGCTATATGCTACTACTCATCAAGGAAGCTACTCAAAGAGTAGGCTCGTAGGTTACTCTTCTAGGAGGCTCATCGAAGATTTTGTTCAACTTGGGCGTGGATGCTTTTCTCGGAGTTTAGTGTTGTCAACTAATTTATATAATCATGTGAACGGCAAATTATATATGATTCTGTTAATGAAATCACTTTCATTTTTTTCCCTTGAAAGAAACCACAACTCATTACAACGGTAATCAGCTATCTAATGATAACTTATTTGCTAATTACAAGCTACTACGTATAACTTATTTGCTCATTATATGTGCGGTTTCTGATTTTAATCTGTTTGCCCAAATGCAGATTAATTAGTGCAGCAGCTGATGATTCATAGCTCTTGGATTATACCATGGTAGCAAATAATAACTTATTTGTTAATATTGTTTTTAAGAGCCGCCTCATGTTTCTATTCGTTTTTCTTTGATACTATGCGACCTTTGATGTATTTTTAACTTTAGGTTTTAAAGAATTTGATTTACAGATTTGATGTTTTTTAGTGGAATTCATATCATATTTTGTTTTCATTTCATTCTGTTGTGTTAGCATCCGATGATGGATCCAAGCTTATTATAATATCACATACAAATTTACTCCATTGTATTTGATGGTGAATCTACACTTTTTGCAATGTTTTGGAAATTCATAATACTTTCGGAGCATGTTACAATATCATACATAATGAAAAGAAATAAATTTCAAATAAATATTTATTTTCTCAACATTTCATAAAATATCTTCTGGGGCTAAAACAATTGCCCAATTTATTTGATAACACAAAAATCTCATAATAAATATCATTTTGGTTTGACGGTTTATATATTTTTTAAATAAATGAAACATTATTTTTGAGACACAACAATAAAATATAATTACTATTCATAGATTCGAGTGAGTTCTATTAATTCTAATCTTGGATGCGAACTTCAGTTGTTCCCATCCCTACTTGGGATACAAAAGAAATTTAAACAATTGGTTAGTTTTACTATACTTGCGAGTAGAACAATAAAAAAATATATGTTTGGGAATATGAACAACCAAAACACAACATATAAACAACCAGTTAGTTTTACTATACTTGCGAGTAGAATAATAAAAAAAATATATGTTTGGAAACATGAACAACCAAAGCACAACATATATCTCAGAATAACTACTCGGGGAAGAAAATACTCATGATAACACCGCAATTATTCTCTATTACTATACTTAGTTCTCATATTTTTACACTTTAACACTATAATTTAATACACACACTCCATGGATTGTACCTCTCCCGTAACTTTATGCGTACAGATTTAGAGGGCCAGTCCTCACACCCGTTTATGCACCATCAATTTAGGGCCAATCCTCGCACCCTAAGTACACACATTTTCCGTTTCGAAGGTCAGTCGTCGCACCCTTTAAATGTAGAACTCAGTTTATTTGTTCAATTCAAATGTTCTCATTATGTTTTCTTCTTTTAAATATAAACCAATTCAAAATTTCTCAATTTACACTACTCATAATAGCACACAAAATTTCTACCATACATTAAGGCACAACAAGCACATAATCACAACTCATAAACACAATCACATAAAGATTCGTGGTTCTAACCATAATTATAGTAAATTCTAAATGCACCTCAGGTTGAGTACACGACTTCACAAAGAAACTCAGAAAAAGTTCTAATGATTTTCGGTA